>CAKNXH010000836.1:285883-301292 GCA_932178445.1 Andricus quercusramuli | reverse complement strand
TTTCTCGTTCATAAAAGGAATTGATTTTTTTGATTCTTTATGAACACATGTCTTATATTATATTTAAATGCAGATAAATAATGTGACCATCTCTGAAGATGGTTTGCAGCTATTATTGGAATTGATTTATAAGGCCCAAATATATGTACCAACGGTTTATGATCAGTTCTAAGTTCAAATTCTCTACTGTACAAATATTCATAAAATTTTTTACATCCAAACACAATCGCTGCTGCTTCTTTATCAATTTGGGCGCGAGCTCTTTCATTTTTGGGAATCGTTTGAGAGGCGAAAGCTATTGGCTTTTCTGATCCGTCTGGAAAAATATGAGCTAACACTGCCGATAAACCATAATTAGATGCATCGCTATTTAATGTTATTGGATACTTTGGATTGAAATGAATCAAAATTTCAGTTGACATTAATGTTTTTTTGTATCTTCAATGCTTTATCACAACTCTCAGACCATTTCCATTTTCCGGAATTTAGTAATTCATACGACGGTCGTAAAATTTAAACATGTTTTTTAATAAATCTTTCGTAATATGTTACTAACCCTATCCATGCCGATAGTTCTTTTTCGTTTACAGGTTTTCATGCTTCAATGATTGCTTTTATTTTCTCATCTGTTTTATGCAATCCATCTTTGTTTATTTTGAACCCGAATAAGTTACAGAAACTTGAAAAAATTCGCTCTTTTTTAAGTTTACTTTCAAACCTTTACCTAACAATCTTTGTAACACCATTTTTAATCATCTTACATGAGTTTCCGTATCCGGAGCTATTACTATAATTTCGTCAATGAAAACAGCTACACCTGGTATATCTTTTAATATTTGTTCAATTATTCGCTGAAAATTACCGGGTGCAGAGGAAACTCCGTATGGCATACGCGTGTACTTAAATAATCCCTTATGTGTGGATATAGTTAGATATTTTTGACTTTCATCATCAACTAAAATTTGTTGATACGCATACTGGAGATCTATTTTGGAAAATTTAACTCCTCCTTGTAAAGACGCAAAAATTTGGTCAACTAACGGTATTGGGCGTTTATCTATAATCAAATGTGGCTTGAGAGTTACCTTAAAGTTACCACAAATTTTAACTGAACCATCTGGTTTTGAAATTGGAATAATTGGTGTAGCCCATTCACTTGATTCAACTGGGATTAAATTTCCTAATTTTACTAGTCTGCCTAACTCATTCTACTTTATCCTTTAATTTCAATGCCAATTTAAATAGTTTCTTAGCTGATGGAATAGTATTTTCTTTCACATATAGCTTGAGTTTTTCACCCATTAACGTACCTTGACCTGGAGAGAAAAGTTCTTTAAATTCTTCTTTGATACTATTCGTTATATTATTTTTCTCTTGCAAATTTTTAATGATTACAGAATCTCGAATTTTTAAAGGCCACAATCCAAATTTTTGTAACCAATATCTACTAATTATTGGTGGTCCAACATCTCCAATTATATATAAATCTAACAATTCTTTTTTATTATTTAGTTCGACTGGTAATTGTTTCAGCATAAATTCTGGTTTAACTTCAGATCCATCATAATATTTAAATTCTTTATCTACTTCTGGAACTGGCCAGTCTGAAAAATATTTTTCTCTAAAAGGTTTGGCTACTACAGTTATATATGAACCTGTATCAACTTCGAATGTTACTTTACTATCTCGAATTTTAACTTTTAATTCCATTGAATCAGCTTTTACTTTTTTATAAATAATGCAAAAGGAATTTTCATCACTATTTTCTGAATTATCTTCAAAATTATCTTCCTCAACATATCTTACTAAATTATTTTCTCTCAATTTATAACAAGCTGATATCAGATTTCCTTTAGTCTCACAATATTTACATGATAAATGTCTAAATCTACACTCTCTGGCAAAGTGACCAATTTTTTTACAACAATAACAATTATTAGACTTTGTTGTTTTCTGTTCCTTCCATGTTTCCATTTAGGCTGCTTCCATGTGGGATTTTTCCATTTTTTAAACTGCTTCGAATTTTACCTGTCTGATTTTTTTCTGTCAGACCGATTTTCTTTCATATAGTTTACAGAATCAGTAGGCTCTTGTTTGAATAGTATTTTTTTACATCATTTGCCTGACTCTGTGCTGCCTCCCTTGCTTCAGCAATTTCCAGAACTTTTGCGTACGTAAGATTTTTCTCTCTAAAAAATTCCACTTTAGTGTCATGATCTTTGATACCACAGACTATTTGATCTCTTAATGCAACATTTAGATCTGGAAAATTACAGTTGATTGATAATATTTTCAAACGATTAATGAAAGTTGCTATGGTCTCATCGTCTTCTTGTTTCGATTGATAAAACTTACATCTTTCCATTGTTTCGGAAGGAGCCGGTTTGAAGTGATTTTTGACCATTTTCACTAAATCTTCGTATGATTTTTCTTTGGGTAGTTTTGGAGTACACAAGTCTTTGATTAATTTATAAGTTTCAGTATCGACCTTTGTTAACAACATTGGCACTTTCCTTTTTTCGGTTACATCATTTGCCAGAAAATACATATCCAATCGTTCCGTGTACGTCTCCCAATCATCTTTTTCAAAAGAAAATGCTAGTTTTAATGAATCACCCATTTTATTTGAATTTTTCTTCATCACATTTGTCTTTACTTTGTCCGAGTGCGCGTTTTTCGTTTTAGAGTCTTTCGATTCTAGCTCTTTCGCTGTAAACGTCTTTTTTTTAACTACCATCGCTAATTGTTTTCTCAAATCATCAATACTTAGAGTTTCATTCTGCACTTCCTCAAAAATATTTAAACAATCTAACACTTCACTTTTGGTCAATTTATAAATCCACGATGTTTTTCCTTCCTTTATGTCATTTATAATTTCCTCAGATGCTTTCCACTTCATTAACAAAACTTTTTCACCACAAGTTTTCTTAAATAAAATATTCCGCTCCACTATTTTTCTTTTCGCACTTTCGAATTATGCCGAATACGCGTTCGAATCCTCGTCGCCAATTGTGGGATATAAAGATAATAACAGATTCTCTAACTGGATTTTAAAGAGGAAATCATATTTATTCAGGAAACCGCAGGTTTTTATATAAATATAATATATAAATATTTCAGGAAATATTTATTCAGCGCTTCGGACGACAACAGACTGACTTGGCTCATATTCGCACAGTCCTTGATCGCTTATCTTCGTTTTCACTCTAACGTATACCATTATACCTCTATCTCCGTTTACACATTTGATATCTAATTATTCTTATAATGATACCCTACACTTTTTCCTTCCAATGAACCCAGTTTTTCTTATTAAACTTTTTAATGTTATGTAGGTGCAGTGGGTGTTTATTGGGACAGGAATTGTAAATGAACTCTTTAAATCATACGAAATAATGACAAAATTCGATTTATCTTCTATAAAATATATTTTCACTAGCGGCTCAAAAGTGCGAGCGGAAGTTACAAAACGAATTAATTGTGAATTGACGAATGCTGGCGCTGTTGGTGAAATACTCCACCAAGGATACGGTAATTTTACATACTGCACATTTTTCACATTTGTATCATAAACAGCTGCTTCAAATTCTTTACTGATACGATTTTTAAAATCATTTCTCGTGTTCCATCTGTGGTATCACACCCGATCCCAATGTTTCAAATTTTTATATAAAACTGGATCAAAGTGTTGCACAATGCGGGAAAACAGCTGACCACCACCTGACTACAAATTGAAAATTATATTGTATATATTTAAAAAAATGTATATATGTATTCTTCAGGACTCACGGGATCAGGTGGAGCGTCAGTCATACAACGAAGAGGTCATAATAATCATGATTCTTGCGGAATCGTGACCTTCGATATACAATTGAAAATAATAAATATCTGTACCGAAGATATCCTAGGACCAAATCAGAAGGGTGAGATTGTTGTCAAACAGACGAATATGATGAGGTCTTATTTCAAAAATCCAAAGGCCACTAAAGAAGCAATTGGCGATGAAGGTAAGAGAGAATCTTCATTCATCATCATTTTCTTTCCCTACTATTCAGATATGAATAGGTGTGTTTGTATTTCGTGTTTATTATATACAACTTTTCAATTCAAAAGATACATTTTTGTTCGCCAAGGTTGGCTTCACACTGGAGATTTGGGCTATTATGACTTCGAGGGCAACATCTACATTGTGGACCGAATAAAAGAGGTGATTAAATACAGGGGATATCAAATTTCGCCAATAGAAATCGAAAGTCTCCTTGTCAAACATCCGAAAGTTTTGGATGCTGCTGTTGTTCCTGCACCTCACTCAGTGGACGACGAACACCCAATGGCTTTTGTTGTAAAGACCGAAAATTCAGAGGTAATTAGTAGAAATTCAGTCAACTCACAGTCTGGATATACACTCAGAGAAATTCACTCTTGTGCCAGAAGGATGCTTCTTGACACAAATGGAATTTTCTCTTAAATTTGAAGTTGAATGAAATTTCATTTGTCTGAAAAAGAATCTATTTGTAGCAAACATCATAGCCTTTTGCAACAAACTTCAGATAATCTTGCAGCCAAATAATTTTATTTGTATGAAAAAGATATTCAAGTGGTTCAATACAAAACGGGCAAGATAACTTTTTCTCTGAGCCTATGAGCAACATTTTTCTGGACACAAATAAAAGTTTCATGGCAATATCAAGATCTAATTCAAAGACTGAGGTAACGAGGTAAAAACTGAGATTGTTTATTTCTGTACGCACAGGTGTCCAAAGAGGAACTCGAGAAGTTGACTTCACTTCTTGGTGACCCTAAAAAGCTCCGAGGTGGAATAGTATTTCTGGAAAAATTACCACAAACGCCGTCAGGAAAAATTAATAGAATAAAACTAAAAGAAATGGCTAGGGCTTATCATGGCTCTTGAAACTATCTTGTTTGTAGTTTTGTTTCTATTAATTTAAGTTAACTGCGCGAATATTGGTAAATATTATATGCTAGATTTGACACATGACACACTGGACACTGCAGCAATCGTTAACTTTTTAGAACTAATTCTCACCAAAACTAATTCTAACCAAATCCAAATAAAACAATTTTACACACAATTCTTCAGTTGAATGAGTTCAAAAATCGCTACAATATTCCAGATCAATTAAATTCCGTAAAATTTGCTAATTATTCACTCGTCCAATACTGTATCCGATCAAAATTTGAATAGCCATACATTTCGGCTTCATCAAAAAGTACCAGAAACGAGTCTAAAACTTCTTGTCCATTCGGAATGATTTGTTCTGCTGGAAGTAAGAAACCTTTCTTCCCCTGGTCACGTAATTCATAAAAATACACAATAGGAAGTTTCAAATTAGCTTTAACCCAGTCAATTGAACCGCCAGTGGCAACGTCTGTAAAAAATCATATTATTCTAATAATTTATTTTTAAAAAATTGTGAAGTTGAAAGAAAATTTTCATAATTGGTTACTATTAGGACAAATATAGCGTGAGGTCGATAAAGATAAGTGTGATAATGGGGTTGGGAAGATAGAAAGAAAATTTGAAATAAAAAACGAATATGTTATTAACTTTTATTCTTACTACATGAAGATTATGGGTTAGTTACGTCACATGTGTAGATAAGGATTTGCAAGTGATCGTTTGATTCCAATGAGATGCGAAATTATAGTATTATGTAAGAGGCATTTGGTATCCAGAAAATTCGCGGACACTCACAAAATAATGATAAATTATGTCTTGGATGATTCCGAAGATTTAGAAAATAATTCAAATCTTAACATTGCCAACAGATGGCGCTACCGTCGCTAGTTACTGGTACCAACAGATGGAACCACCGACCAAGGGAGGATTCTGTTCCATGCTAAGTTACCGACAGTCGATAAAACAGTGAGCTCGGTAATGCAGATTCCTGTTGAGATCGCATTGCTCCGTCGGTTGGTAAAACAGAGTCGTCGGCAATTTTGAGGTTTTGTTACATACTCAGTGCATAAGAACCATGAGTTTGGCAATTGAGATTCCTGCTGAGTTAACATTATAAGGTTCTGTTCCATGATTAGTCGGTGAAACAGTGAGGTTGATTATGGAGATTCCTGCGAAGTTAACATTTTAAGATTCTGTTTTGTGCTAAGTCACTATCGTTCGGCATTGGCATTTCCCCCTTCTATACCGACCTATAGTAAAATGATGATATGAAAATGAACGGCATCCCTATTTTACCGACTGATGGTAAAATGGTTTCCTTTACTGACATGTGTTAAAATGGTAATATAAAAAATCTTGACCTTTCCGTTCCACCGGCTGATGATAATAAACTGTTTTACAGATCAAGGATCACTTAGCACGACAAAGAACCCTACAGTGTCAGTTTCGAAGAAATTTCCATCACCAATCTCACTGTTTCACCGACTTAGCATGGAACAGAACCTTATATTGTTAATTCGAAAAAATTTCATTTACCAACCTCACTGATTTTATCTACTTAGCATAGAATAGAACCTCAAAATTGTCGACCATTCTGTTTTACCGACCGATGGTGCAATGCAATATTAACAGGAATCTACATCACAGACCTCACTGTTTTAGAGACTGTCCGTAACTCAGCATGGAACAAAACCCTTCCTTGTTCGGTGGCGCCATTTGTTGGTGTCAGTAACTAGCTACGGTGGCGCCATCTGTTGACAAATGAGTTAATAGCGGCATAACCCTACTACCAAAGTGTGCGTCCTATCAAAAAATGGTCGAAAGCCAATTTTCAAATTTGATTCAGGTAAAAAATTTTGTTTCTCAACATTTTGTTGTATGTTGTGTAGTTTTTCCATACATTTAATTTGTTTATTTTTATAGTTATTTTTATGATTAGAACCAAAACTACGCCACCCATCAAAAAGTGATTAATAACAAATTGTAGCCCTTTTTTGGATAATAATTTTTCGTATTTTCATTGTTTTCGTACCGTGAGTCATTTTTCCAAAAATTTAATTTTTTTATTCCTAATGATGTTTTTTTCGATTAAATCAAAAACGAAGCTTCCTATTAAAAAGTGACTGATAGCAATTTCGTATATCTTTTTTAACTGAATAATTAGCATTTTTACTATCAATATTTCAAAAATTATCCGGTATACAAAAAAATAAATCCAAAATTGGTTAAGAATTATTGTCATATGGGTCCTTGCTCACACAAGGATCAAGGGCAACGAAAAGGCGGACCAGTTGGCAAAGTGCGGCGTAGCGAGCGAATTCGTAGGACCGGAACCGGTACTGGGAATATCGTCTTGCAGTGTCGGAATGGCCATTAAAAACTGGATTTGAAGAAAACACAGGGAATACTGGGAACAAACCAAGGGTTGCCGTCAGGCGAAATCCATCCTGGGGTATACCTGTAGGATAGACAGAGCCAAGGAAATCCTGAGTTTACCCAAGAAAGACATAAGGACAGTGGTACGGACCCTAACAGGGCACAATCACTTGAACTGCCATATGCACAAAATGGGGTATAGCCCCACGACGGAGTGCAGGAGGTGGGGCAGGGATGACGAAACATCCCTGCATATATTATGCCAGTGCCCGGCATTAGCTAGGCTCAGGCAACGGACCCTCGGGGTCCATTTTATGGAAACAGAGGAAATTGAAATGCGATCAGTGGTCAACATACAGGGCTTCGTTAAGAGGTCCGGGGTCGAATGCTGAGAGTGAATAAGTAAGGGTGTCGCACAACAGGCTTCAAAGCTTGAGCGCCAGGGAAGCTTTTCATGGGCTTCCCGCCCGTATCAAAACTAAACTAAACTGAGTTATTTGAACTTCGCTTTTTTTATTCCATGCCGTGGGTCATGCCCCGTGTGGGATGGTGCAAGATATAATTAATTTTAATATATTTAGATGTTTATAGAAAAAAATCATGATGCCAGAATTAAAAAAAAATACTAGATCTATCAAAACCTAACTTTTTGCATGCTTCAAGTATTTCAATATATGCTTCAAGTGCTAAATTACTCTTCTGACATGTATTTTCAAACAGAAATTGCATTACATCACTATTTTTCCAAACAAAGAAAGCTATTTTATGTAAAAAATTAATATGAAAATCAAAAGACACGGGCGTTATTTGTAATATTTATTTTGTTTTAAATTAGCTTCAAACCTGTAAATTGAAGCGCTGTAGCTCTTTGCCCTTCAATAAGATTGCGATTTTCAAGAGATTAAATAGTTCTTTACAGACAATTCACTTTTTTCTTATGACTGGGAGTTTCCTTTGAAAAAGTGGAGATAAGCATCGCGCTTATAAGTGTATCATTCCAGCCTGAAGGATCTCCAGTGGTCAGACTATTCAGCGCGGGAAGACTCTGGCTCAAACGTGTCGAAGCAAAAATGGGTACCAAGGTAATGTAAAATTATCCAGCTGTAATAAGATAGACTTATGAGTGTGTCACAGGAAAAAGAGAAATAAATTTTTCTTGTGGTTAATTTCCAAGTATGTAGTGTTGACTTTTTTCGCATCAAAACAAAAGGTGATATAATAAAGTTGACTTGGTAACTATATCCAATGTGGTGGGAGAGCCTGATAACGTGGAAGTAATATATGTTGCAGGTATAGATAACTCTGTTATCGAGGTAAAGACTACAATTTGGTTCCTCTGTGGGGCTATATGAATTTTTTCAAGTGATTGACTGCAGCACGCTTTATAATAATCATATCATCACAAAGCGCAGATTGTTCACATTTAATTTTCATTTTGAATTTATGTGTCCAATCCGAAAAAAATTTTCTTGAATGAAGAAAATTGTTTTCTTGGATATACATAAAACTTTGATTGAGTCAAACGAATTTTAATCGATTCAACAAACTTTTTTTGCTGAATCAACCATATACTATATATGAAGCAGAATAGTATTCCCACCAGAAACCACTGCTTTTTTTATCCGGTTGGAACTTGGCTGAATTGGTCCTAATGGCCCTATATTAATTCACTAAACCGTATATTAGCACGTATAATCTATAATATTTTTCTAATAAATGAAGATGTTACCAAATATAATCTCTAGATGTTGAATTCTTATAATCTTTAGGCATTAAATTGTAATATCTCAGATTTTGAAATATCCAGGCGTCTGCGTAGTCTCAGATGGTACGTCACATCGTGGCGCGTGTCATATGCATTTGATCGCATTGAAACAAATAATAATTAAGTTTTAAAATGATTATTAGTGCTGAATCACACGTGATTTAGATTTAGAAAATGGGTAAGTTTATATTTCTTTTCATTACATATCACTGCCACTTGTGCAAGTACAGAAACTTAGCCTCCTTTACTTCGTTTTTGTAGTCTCGAGACAGCCACTTTCCTGCTTATTTTGTGTTTAAAAAATGGAAATTTGTTTCCAGTTCTACTTCCGAGCTCGTCTCAAAATTTTGTACAGGTTTATAAATACAATTGCACAAATTATTATATATATTTGAGGTTATCCAGTGGATCAGGATTCTAATATGGGTATTAGATTTAAAAATCTTGGATTATGGATTTTATTATCTCAGATTATAGAGTTTAATAATCCAAGATAATATCCTCTCATATCTATTTCTTAATATCTATAGATTGTCATTCTAATAATCTGGATCGCTGCCCCATAGTTAATAGTCGAAGATTATATCCGGTAACATATTTCTCATTACCGAGTATAATCAATTTTTCTCAGTGTATCAAAGTTGTGGTGATGTATAGCTTTATCTCCTGATAATGCTTTAAAAGAGTCTTTCAAAGCGTCTATCATCCCGTGTGTGTCATATAGAATTTTGCCCTTGATATTTCTCATGCTGACAAACTCTGTACTTCACCTTCCCTTCGTCCATTTGTAAAATAGTTTCTTGCTTCCCTTGAAGTCGTTTTGTATCTTCTTCTTCAGGCAAGTTTCAATCCGATAAAAAGAACGATAAGTTTAGGTGAGAACATGTGTTTGCTCACTTTAGCTTATCGATTTGCGAACATTCTGGTGAATAAAACCACGAACGAGGATTTGCATGATTAATACATATATTTCAAAGGAAATGTACATGTATGCATACAAGCAAATATATAGTGGAATGTATAGTTTAAGTAAAAGTTTCTACAAAGTGACGGACAAGTGAAGTTTTAACCAGAGACAAATGCGATACAACCGACGAAATGTAATTGATTGACTGTTGGTGATAAAGCAAAGGGAAGGGTGCGAAAATCGGAAAATTCGGTATGTTGAGAGAATTGATGACGTCGAGAGCCTTGCACTAGGTATTTGTTTAACAGCTGTGAGTACATAATAAATTTTCTAAGATCAAGTTTGCTGGCGAAGTAAAAAGGCTATACAATTTTATTACGGGATTTTCGAAGTTTCTAAAGGTTAGAGCTAAGTTGCCCTTGCAAGGCCATTCTTGCATCTGTGCATAAATAGCAAGGCGAAAGATAGTGAATTAACAAAGTTGTACTTAGGAAAAGTTGACAGTTTCGGAACATGCCAAAACTCGAGAAGAGAAGATTAACAACGAAATGAGTTTCACAGCAAATGTGAATTTGGAAATGATTTAAAATAGACAGAAAGCATGTGAGATATAATAACTTGACGTATTCTTCCTCATGTAGATTATTGTATATTGAGTATTATTCCAAAATTCAAAACATATTTGAGGAGAAAAAATTGTACAAAAAATTCGTCAAGTTTATATTAATTGAAAAATTAATACATTCTTTCTCATAGGTATAACTGTCACGTAGAAAGTATAATAAACGTTGCAACGTATAATGCAAGACACAAAATTGTTTTTCAGGAAGCACCTCTTTTCGTCATTGAAAATAACATCATAAAACCTCCAAATCTGCCTCCTCTCAAAGAAGACAAACGTCTAAATGAACTACTGTTGGGCAATTTGAAGAAAAATCCAGACTTTGTTGGACAAGTAAGTATATACATTTAAAAATACTTTTTCTAACTGAAGCGGGAAATGCTAATACGTGAATTTTGTAGATCGATGCTCAAACAGGAGAAACCAGAACATATGGAAAATTAGCCGATGAAAGCGTTCGCTGAGCAATATGGCTTCGAAAAGAAGGCATAGGCCCAGGTGACATCATCTCTCTCTGTACCCACAATACCTTTGCAGCATGGGTTCCTTTTTGTGCGACTTTTTACATCGGAGCAAATCTTAATCCGTGGTTCCACGATGGGACACCTAGTAAAGTACTTTTTATAAAAATTAAACTATGATATATTTATTGAAAACACTGACCGACGACATAATACTGGGCAAATACTGGATCAATATTGTGACCAAAACACTAGTCTTGGCGCAGTAATGGCCAATAGCTAATTTGTCATTGGACAAAATAGCATTTACAAGAACATGCATACGCACAATAAATCCTAGAACCACAGACATTTTTATTTTCTCAATAAAGTTCATTTTACTCCATAACACCTCTATGTCCCGGCTTTATGGAAATTTTCTGGAATCTTTCCTCTATCAATTTTACCCGCGTACTTGTGCCTTAGTCATATTTAATTCTAAATCCAAATCTCGATCATGTTAATAAAATGAGAATCACTCTCTGCTGCAAAGCACTTTTATCCTAAACTTCCAGATAAAAGTAATATCCCACGATTTCCTGTGCGTTTTTACACGAATTGATTATTATTCGCGAAATTATTATTACGTCACGGACAGAATTTTTGAGGTAGAAATCGTCTTTGTTTCAGATACGGCAAGATACTTTGTGAATCTGACAAAACCAAAAATTATTTTCGCCAACGAGGATGCAGCTAAAATGCTCAGTGAAATACTCAGAGAGGAGAATGTCCAATCGAAAATCGTAGTTTTTGGTAACGTTCCTGGATTGGAGCCTTTCGACGATATTATCAAAAAACCGAGTGCGGAGGAAGTGGAGAATTTTCAGTGTCACCCAGTGAATCCAGAAGATGATGCCTTAATATTATTTTCATCGGGAACTACTGGTTTGCCCAAAGGCGTTCAACACTCGTATCGAGGATTATATTACAATACGTATCGATTTCTGAGCTTATTTGAAAAATCAGAAAATATGATTTTGATGAGTAGTTCACCACTGTGCTGGATATCCGGATGCTTGTCTACATTATGGAGTATATTGTCCGTATATCAAACCATTATCGTGAACAACCTAACACCGGAAGAGCTTTGTAGAAATGTAGAAAAATTCAAGGTTTCTTCAATTTCTTATTTTTTGTGCACAAATTGATCAAATTGATAAAGATGTTTTGTATTTCTTTTGCTTCCGTTCTTCTGGTATTTCTTTTCACCTAGTCAAATTATTTTATAATTACATGAATGTTTCCTCTTCCATGAAACGAAAGTAGACACTTGCTGAATGATTTTATTAATTCACTTTTTCCTTCGAATGAGCCCAGTTTTTCTTATTAAACTGTTTAATGTTATGTAGGTGCAGTGGGTGTTTATTGGGACAGGAATTGTTAATGAACTCTTCAAATCATACGAAATAATTACAAAATTCGATTTATCTTCTGTAAAATATATTTTGACTGGTGGCTCAAAAGTGCGAGCGGAAGTAACAAATAAAATTAATAGTGTATTGAAGAATGCTGGCGCTGTTGGTGAAATACTTCAAGGATACGGTAATTTTACATAATGGAACTTTTTTTTAACATACACCTACAGAGTAAGGACTCCTATGCTCCTGATTTATGTGCAAAGTGCTTCTCACGTTTCATCTGTAGTATCACACTCAATCCCAAGGTATGAAATTTTGATCCAAAAGAGGATCAAAGCATTGCAAAATGCGAAAAAAAAGCTGAGTTTGAAAATTACATTCACACCTTCCTACGTAGATGATCATGATTGTTTTCTATTTTTGCAACGATTCAACCCACTTTTGGATCAAAATTTGACCCCTTAAAATTCAGTGTGCTATTGTATATATTTTAAAATTGGCGTATGTATTCTGTAGGACACACAGAATTAGGTGGAATGTCAGTTATGCAACGAAGAAGTCACAATAATCATGATTCTTGCGGAATCGTGTCCTACGATATACAATTGAAAATAATAAATATCAATACCAAAGAAATCCTCGGACCCAATCAGAAGGGTGAGATTGTTCTCAAACAGACGTATATGATGAAGTCTTATTTCCAAAATGCAAAGGCCACTAAAGAAGTAATTGATGATGAAGGTAAGGGAGAATTTCCATTCATCATCATTTCATTTTCCCAATACTTGCATACATATGAATAGGTGTGTTTGTATTTCGTGTTTATTTGTTGAGAAAAGCACTTAAAAAAAGGACATGATGCACATGCAGGATTTAAAGTTTGATGGTGAAAAAAAGTCACTGAGTCACGATTAATTGTTGAGCACCAAAAACACACAATTCATTAAAAAGAGTTAAAAGTGTTTGCCATCTAGCAAAGGCTACATAACTTTTAGAATTAATCTACAAGTAGACGCTTAAGAGGTACCGTACCGATTCGAACTTCGTAACATTCGACACTGACCCCTGACCACCTCAATTCGTCCGGTCAGTAGAGAAGATAACACGCACGCAACACACATTCATACGATAGAATACGACAGACAGAACCTACATGAATTATCCGGAACATTATTATATACAACTTTTTAATTCAAAAGATACATTTTTTTTTTTGCAAAGGTTGGCTTCACACTGGAGATTTGGGCTATTATGACTTGGAGGGCAAAATCTACATTGTGGATCGAATAAAAGAGGTGATAATATACAGAGGACATCATATTTCTCCAATAGAAATCGAAAGTCTCCTTGTCAAACATCCGAAAGTGTTGGACGTTGCTGTTGTTCCTGTACCTCACTCAATGGACGACGAACATCCAATGGCTTTTGTTGTAAAGAACAAAAATTCAGAGGTAATTAGGAGACATTCAGTCAAGTTTCAGTCTGCATATACACTCAGAGAAATTTACTCTTGTGTGAGAAGGAAGCTTCTTGAAGCAAATGGGATTTTCTCTTAAATCTAAGTTTGGAAGGAATTTCATTTGTCTGAAAAAGAATCTATCAGCAGCAAACATTATAGCGTTTTGCAACAAACTTCAGATAATCTTACAGCCAAATGATTCTATTTGTCTAAAAAGATATTCACGTGATTTAAAACAAAACAGGCAAGACAAATTTTTTTCTGAGCGTACGAGCAACATTTCTCTAATTACAAATAAAATTTTCATGACAATATCAAGATTTAATTCTGAGATTAAGGTAAGGAGGGAGAAACTGAGATTGTTTTTTTCTGTACGCTCAGGTATCCAAAGAGGAACTCGAGAAGTTGACTACAGTTCTTGGTGACATTAAAAAGCTCCGAGGTGGAATAATATTTCTAGAAAAATTACCACAAACGCCGACAGGAAAAATTAATAGAATGAAACTGAAAGAAATGGCTAGGGCTTATCATGGCTTGTGAAAGCATATTGTTTGTAGCTTTGTTCCATAAAAGTAATTTAACTGCGGAAATATGGATAAATCTTGTATATGGGATATGCCGCATGATACTCTAGACACTGCAGCACTCGTTGACTCTTCAGAACAAAACTAATTTCAAGCGAATCCAAATAAAACAATTTTACACACAACCCTTTCGTTGAATTATCTCCGAAATTTCTAGGATTTTCCAGACCAATTAAATTTCGGGAAATTTGCTAAATCTTCACTTGTCGAATACTGTATCCGATGAAAATTCAAATAGCCATACTTTGCGGCTTCATCAAAAAGTACCAGGAACGAGTCTAAAACTTCCTGTCCCTTCGGAATGATTTGTTCTGCTGGAAGTAAGAAACCTTTCTTCCCCTGGTCACGTAATTCATAAAAATACACAATAGGAAGTTTCAAATTAGCTTTATCCCAGTCAATTGAACCGCCAGTGGCGACATCTGTAAAAAAGGATATTATCCTAATAATATATTCTTAATAAATTGTATAGTTGAAAGAACATTTTTACAACTTGTTACTATTAGGAAAAATATAGCGTGAGGTCGATAAAGATAAGTGTGATAATGGGGTTGGTAAGATAAAGAGAAAATTTGAAATGAAAAACGAATAAGTGTTTAGCTTTTATTCTCACTTCATGAAGATTATGGGTTAGTTATGTCATATATGTAGGTCAGGATTTACAAGTGTTCGTTTGATTCCAATGAGACTTTGTGAAACAATAAACATTTGGTAGATAGTTAGATAAAAGTTTATTTTTCAGCCTGCTGGCCTTAAAAAATTGACTTGCTCACACATCCATTTTTACAGAATTTTCTTAAAACTAACCTTTAAAAACTAACATCCATCCATTTCTTATCTTTGAGCCGCACGTTCTTATCGCCTTGCCTTCCTCGCTTCGCCTCGCTTCGCCTCGCTTCGCCTCGCTTCGCCTCGCT
>CAKNXH010000836.1:221660-285873 GCA_932178445.1 Andricus quercusramuli | reverse complement strand
GCTTCGCCTCGCTTCGCCTCGCTTCGCCTCGCTTCGCCTCGCTTCGCTCGCATGTATCTACTTTTTCGCATTGCCTCGCTTGCCAACTTCTGTTTTCGCTCTAATACCTACTACTTATCTACTATTTACAATATTTACAACTTATTTATGCCTACTTCCTCTCCTATTTACAATATTTCTGTCTCCATTCCTCTTCCTCCTTCCTTCTCTTCATCTACATCTTACCCAACACTCCCTTCACCCATGCTACTGCCCTTTTTTCCCTCTTTTCATGCAACAATACCTCCATGCTTATCTTACTTCTTTCCACCTCCACGCACTCCTCCAACCAGTGCTCCACTCTTGCCTCCCCCTTTTCACACAGCTCACACATCCTTTTCTCTCGAGAGAGCCAGAACCTATTGAAACCCTCCATACACCCACACCTCATTCTCGCTATAAGCTCCTGACTTCCTTTCTCTCCTTTCTCACATAAATATCGCGCTCTTGCCCTTGGCATAATCCACACATAGTTCCCGTTAAACCTTGACTCTCTCATTCTCTCTTCCCCTTCTGTCTTCTCTCTCTCCATGCCGTTTTGCTTAAACAAGTCATAAACCTTCCTTCCTTCCTCGTGCATCCTTCTCACTTCATCCATCTGCAGTCCATTCATTCTAAAATACCTTTCCCTCTCAGCCTCCATCTTCCCACCCCCTCTACTGTTCTCCTTCTCTCACCAACACTCCCTAACCAGCCTACTTCCCCCCTCTTCCAAAAATTTCTCCTCATATTTACACGCTCGGCTCCCTGCTATAATTCCTACACTCGTTCTCCCCCTCTCCCTCCTGACAATATAATCAGGCGTGTTCCTTGCCAACCCCAGGGTCCACTTTACATGCCTCTCCTGCGTTCTATTTACCTCTTCACTTTCCTTCCACCCTCACACCTCTACTCCATACAATAGCACACTCATCACTAGCGAATCAAACAATTTCATTCTCCTTCCAAAATCATCTGCGAATTACTTCTTTCCCAACCCCCACACCTGTCTCATCACCACATTTGCCCTCCTCACTCTCTCTTTTATGTGACCATCCACTCCCCCATTCCTTCGAAACACGAAGCCCAAGTACACAAACTCGTTTACCTCCTGCACCTCCTATCCCTTCCACTTCCACTCTCCTCGCTTATCCCTTCCCCCTCCTTTTCTGTAAACCATAACCTTGGACTTTTCCATATTCAGCTCTTACCCCTTCTTATCCAGGTATCTTCTCAACCTCTTCATCATCTCCTTTAAGGCCTCCTCGCTATTTGCCAGCAACACTATGTCATCTGCATACGCTAGTGACCAAATTCTAACCCCTCCTATCCTGACTCCTCCTACCACCCCCGCCTCCAGCTTACTTTCCATATCCGCAATTAGAATCGCGAAAAGCGTTGGGCTAAGTGAGAACCCTTGCCTTAACCCCCTATCCATCCAGAATCCCTCCGAAATCCCCTCCCTTCCTCTTAACTTGTCTTTGGTCTCTTCATATATCTCCCTTACCCTCTCAATTAGGCCTCTCTCTACTCCCCCATTCTCCATCGCCTCCCACAACCTTCCCCTATCCACCGACGGAAACGCGCCTTTGAGATCCACAAAAAACGCGTGCACTCTCTTCCCCTTCTTCGCTAATTCTCTATCGGTCTTATCGGAAAAATTTAAACAGGTTATTATGATAATCTTTTAGGGCTTCTAAAAATATTTTTCTACAAATGTTTTTGTCTGTTTTTTCTTGGATTTTGAAAATGCTATTACTCTATTAATTTCCTTTTTATCAAAAAAAGTCATAAGAATAAATTGTTCAAGTTTCCGAGCGCTATGAACAGCAGTCCATAGAATTTTTAAATCTTGAAAAAAATGGTCTGAAGAATTTTGAAAATGCTCTAACTTTTTAGATTTTCATTCAAAATAGCTGGTTAACGAACTCGTTCTTTCTTTTAAGGCCTTAAAAAAGTGAGTAGTAGGGCTATGTCGCTATCAACTCATTTGCCAACAGATGGCGCCACCGTCGCTAGTCACTGATACCAACAGATGGCGCCACCAATCAAGGGAGGGTTCTGTTTCATGCTAAGTTACCGACAGTAGGTAAAACAGTGAGATCGACAATGCAGATTCCTGCTGAGATCGCATTGCACCATCGTTCGGTAAAAGAGTATGGTCAGTAAGTTTGTGGTTCTATTCCATGCTAAGCAGATAAAAACAGTGAAGTTGGCATTTGAGGATCCTGCTGAGTTAACATTATAAGGTTCTGTTCAATGCTAAGTCGGTGAAACAGTGAGGTTCATAATGGAGATTTATGCTAAGTTAACATTATAAGGTTCTGTTCCGTGCTAAGTGACCATCGATCGGTTAAACAGTTTTTTACCATTAGTTGGTAAGACAGAGGGGTCGGTTATTTATGTATCATCATTTCAAAACCTGTCGGTAAGGTAGGGCGCCATGTTACTATCCGCTGGTAAGACAGGGAGGTCGATTGTTTTTTATATTACCATTTTACTATAGGTCGGTAAGGTAGGGAGCCATATGCTAAAATGATAATATCAAAAATTACGACTTAGGATGGAACAGAATCTTATAATCTTAACTTAACAGGAATCTCAATTAACAACCTTATTGTTTTTATCCACTTAGCATGGAACAAAACCTCAAAATTGCCGATGACTCTGTTTTACCAACCGATGGTGCAATGCAACCTCAACAGGAATCTGCATGACTGATCTCACTGTTTTAATGACTGTCGGTAACTCAGAATGGAACAGTACAATTCCTTGGTCGGTGGCGCCATCTGCTGGTGTCGGTAAATAGCGACGGTGGCGCCATCTGTTTTTCGAAAATTTAATTTTTTCATTCCTATTGTTATTTTTTATGTTTGAATCAAAAACCATTCGACCGGAAAAGGGAATTTGTGATACTTAGTAATTTTTTGTGGTTAAAAACAGATCCGTTTGTCAAAAAATACTGGCAAACGAACTTGACCTTTCTTTTTGGTCCTTTAAAACGTGTGCCAAAGCACAATGCAATCCGATTAATGTTTCAAAAATCATCCGGTATACAAAAAAAGAAATCCAAAATTGGTTAAGAATTCTGCCTTCTAGAAGTTATTTGAACCTCGTTCTTTTTCCATACCGAGTGTCGTGCCCCGTGTGCAATGGTGCAAAATTTAATTAATTTTAATTTATTTAGAATGTTTAAAGAAAAAAATCATGATGCCACAATTTAAAAAAAATACTACATCTATTAAAACCTAACGTTGTTCATGCTTCAAAATATTTCAAAATATGGTCTATTTGCTTAGGAGAAAGTTGCCTGAGACGAGCCCCCTTCGATATTTCTCGAAAATTTTCCATTTTAAGGAACTTCAGAAGCGAAAGCGATTATGGAGATCATAGTTTGATGTTTGCTTTACAATGTTCATTGACTCGAAAGTTCAAAAAATGTTTAGAAGGCAATGAACTCCGATGTTGAAAAAAAGATGTATTGTCTTGTTTTAAGCCACCCGGTATCCTAAGACGGGACCCTATTCAAAATAGAAAAAGCTATGTAATTAAATACTAGATATTGATAAATTTTATTCGTAGCGTATTGTTTAAACATATTCTTTACATTTATGACATATAAGTTACGTGACATACGTTATAAAACGTGAAATAAGCGTTTAATAAGGTCTAACAGAAAATAAGTGTAGAAAAAGTTCAAGGACTAATTATTTATGAAAAGTTATAAAATTTCGAATATTATTCATCTCAGATCCAGAATTCACTGATATAAATCGAAAAAGCAACATATTTAAAAAAAATTTCTTATTCGGGCTGAAAGAGCAATAAAGAGGTTAGGTCAATACCATCGTAAACTCACAAGTAAAGCAGATTCCGCTTTTACCTACATTATTCTAGCCTATCCGGGGCTCGTCTTAGGAATCGCGCATGATAACAATTTTTAAAATATTGTTATTAAACAGCATACAAATTAATTAAACGTAAGTATCAATTGCAAAGTTTACAAAATTATCTACCAAATAAAAAAATAACTTACTCCTTCAAATCACTAGAAGTTATTAAATCACAACTTTTAGAACATGTTCTCTAAGGTACGAGAATAATGTTCCTTTCTGTTTTTGTTAATTCACTTCCAGTACAGAAAAAAAGACTCTCAAAATAACTAGAATTTTGCTGAACACATATTCGCATGCGTTAGTGATGACTATAATGTTTTCGTAAAAAATATATGAAGGGTGGCCCGTCTTAGGAGGAGGATCGTCTTAGGCAACTTTTCCCTAATTACTCTTCTGACATGTATTTTGAAACAGAAATTGCATCAAATTACTATTTTTCCAAACAACGCAAGCTATTTTATGTAAAAAACTGATATGAAAATCAAAAGACATGGGCGTTATTTGTCATATTTATTTTGTTTCAAATTAGCTTTAACCCTGTAAATTGAAGCGCTAGGGGCAACGTAATTTGTGCTCCTTGCCTTCAAGAAGATTGCGAGTTTCAAGAGATTAAATCGAAGAGTTCAATGAATACTCTTTTCAGACAATTCACTTTTTTCGCATGATTGCAATTTTCGTTTGAAATAGTGGGGATAATCACCGCGTTTATAAGTGTATCTATCATTCCAGCGAGAAGGATCTCCAGTGGTCAGCCTATTCAGCGCAGAAAGAACTCTTGCTCAAACGTGTCGAAGCAACTACTATTGAAAATAAGTGGTGTAAATCTACCTTCATAGAGTGCGCGTGCAAATAAATCAATCGGTAATCGCAAACTGCAGTGAAATGGATTCAAAGGTAATGTAAAATTTTCTAGCTATAATAAAATAGACGCAGATTGTTCACATTTTATTTTTATTTCGCATTTGTGTGTCCAGTCAGAAAAAACTTTTCTTGAGTGAAGAAAATTGTTTTCTTGGACCGCAGGTGCATTTAGCAACCGGTTGTCCATAAGGGGCCTGAACTTTTCACTTTTTCAGGTTCTTTTTCACCCTCACGCTAGTGTAACTTCTTCTAGGATTATCTGATTTCAATTGTATTGTAGTGTTTTGGAAAGTTCTCTTCATGTACTTTGAGAATATCGAGACACTATTTTCTATTCTGATTTTTATTTCTTCAAAAATCAAAATTAAAATTGATTTTCTGCAAAAAACCGTACCCTCACTGTTTCGAGATCCACACCTTCTCCGTCGAAGAGGGCCATCCTTAGAAACTTGTTCATGAATATAATAAATAGCCATGAGAACATAACGCATCCTTGTTTCACGCCTTGCATAATATCGAATCAATCAATCAGTTTCCATTGTTTTTATTGCTTGTAGCAGCCCTCCATTGACTCCGTACTCTTTGAGGACTTCCCAAAGTTTATTTCTATTTACCTTGTCAAATGCCTTTTCTAGGTCATCTGTATATGAACTTCCTGGCTTAAATCCCCTTTGAACTCCCCATATCTTTTCTTCTGTTATTTTCATTACCCTACGAATAAGTATTTTTGAGTAAATTTCACTCACGGTGCTTGATAACACTAGTTTACAAAATTAAAAAAATTTTCTGCCCACCACATCTTTATATGATTGTTTAATTATTTTGGTCCACTAAACATGAAAATCACACACACACATTTTGTATGGAAACGTTTTCGAGCTATCAAAGTTCGATTTTTTCCGATTTTTAGAGTTGTTCTGACCGATCTCGAGTTCTAATTGACCGATTACCCTCAACAACACTGTAAAAACTAGAGATCTCTTTTTTTACGGTATTATTTTTTAGGCGTCCTGTTTTTGAATAGAAGAACTTCATACTGTTATTTTCAATGTAAAACAAATGAATCTGGGTTCCCACCAGCGGTCTCATTTTAGTACCACTCAAGATTGTTTTTTCTGAGTCTTATTTAATGCGTGAAATTAGCCCTAAAATAATACTTTTTTTTTACAGTGAAGCGCTCAAATTAAAAGCAACTGAATCCTCTACAACTTTCTGTTCTGAAGTTTTCAGATCCTTTCAGTAGTTCAGATGCTAGCGATTTCAATACGTTGGCAAAGTTGTATTTGTTGGCAAAAATCGAGGTCGAAATTTTACATATCGTCCTGGGAAGAATAGAAATCACAAATATTAGCCAACATATTAAAATCGCCAGCTTTGGAACTACTGGGTTGATCTAAAATCTTTAGAATAGAAAGTTCTAGACCATTTAGATGCCTTCAGTTTGAGTAAACGTTTAGCAAAATCGCTCAATTAGAACTCGAGATGTACTCAAAAGCTTGAACATTCATATCTCGAAAACGATTCTATAAAAAAGTTTCCAAGTGTGATTTTCGTATTTAGTGGGCTGAAATACATTGGAAAATCGTAGTGAGATATGGTGAGCAAAATGGCTGCAAACTAGCGTAAGCTGATACCTCTGTTATTATTGCAGTTGCTTTTGTCTCCTTTTCTTTTGTATATTGAGACGATAATCGCCTTTTTTCAATCATCTGGAACTTCTACTATCTGGGTACATAATATTATCTATTCGCACAACCTGTGAGGTATGTACTTTCCGCCGTATTGAAGTTTTTCAGCCCTAATACTGTCTGCACCAGCAGCCTTATCGTTTTTGAAGTTCTTAATTATATCTCTAGCCTCAGCCGTGACACAGACTTTCTCAATCTATATCGCAGTTATGATGCCCTGGGGCTTCATTTCCTAATATTTCTTTAACAGAATCTTTCAAAGCGTCCAGTATCATGTCTGTATCATATAGCGCGTTTCGCCCTTGCTATTTCTCATGCTGACAAACTATCTGTTCTTTCACTTCCGTTCGTCCATTTATATAGTGTTTTCTGGCTTCCTTTGGAGTCGTTTTGTATTTTCTTCTCAAGCTTATTATTGATTACAAAATTAATATATTCTTTTTCATAGGTATAACTGTCACGTCGAAAGTGTAATAAACTTTGCAATATGCGTATGATACAAGACAGACAATTCCTTTTCAGGAAGCACCTCTTTTCGTCATTGAAAATAACATCATAAAAGCTCAAACTCTGCCTCCTCCGAAAGGAGACGAACGTCTGAATGAAATACTGTTGGGCAATTTGAAGAAAAATCCAGACGTTTTTGGACAAGTAAGTATGTATGTTAGGCTCAAAGACCGAAAACGGCCAAAGACCGAAAAAAACGACCAAAACGCGTTCTGGCCGTTGCAGAAATGCCAGAACGCGTTGTGGCTGTTTTGAAAACGGCCAAAGACCGAAATAAACGACCAGAACTAGTTTTGGTCGTTTTCAGAACGACCAGAACGCGTTCTGGCATTCTTGAAAATGCCAAAACGCGTTCTGTCCTTTTTCAAACGACCAAAACCCGTTCTGATTGGTAGTTTTCAAAAGGGGGGACTCGAAACTGCCCTTTAGAATCATCGAGCGATATGACTCTTAATTACTGTTATTCTATACGGAAGTGATACGTATTTGTAATGGAATACTGATCAGTTCAAATCGAGCAGCCAAAGTTGGCAGTAAATGTTTAATAAAGTTAAAGTTTGCGGATTTCAAATCAAAAGATGGAAACCAAAGTGAAGAGAAAGCAGAGATTCGAAGAGAAATTGGATCACTACATTACTGCATTTGATGATAGAAGTGCTCTTTTTACTGACGAGCACTATGATTGTGTTTTGCAAGAAGTGAAAGAAGCGCAGCAGTTACGCAAGAAAGGCGAATCATTGTCTACCAAGCAATATAGACGTTTAAAAAGGTTTGATATTGCAAAAATTGGTGACACTGAAAAGCTTATAGAACATAGTGAAAAAGGTGATAGTGATAAAACGATTCGTTATTTCTGCAAGACGAGTCAACTTTTTGATACGTTGGAAACAGCTCACATCGATGTCGGACATAAGCGCACTAGAGGTAAACACATACAAATTTTTTAACAACATTAAAGCTGATAAAATTTTCTAAATGTTTGACCTCGTTCTTGGCTAACGTTACGGAAAATTCCGCAATAATAGTCAGTGCCTTTTTTATTTATAAGCCGTTATTCTAATGTAATATTTTAGCACTGGAAAAATTTAATTATTTATCGTTTCTCACAAAATATAACGAAAAAAATGTTCAAATATAAGAACATCATTTTTCACTTTTCAACATGATTTTATGCCTTTTTCATGAAGTTTTATAACATTATAAATTTGACACTTGATTTAATAATTAATGCTATTATTCTTTAAAATACTATATGTCCACATTAGTGTGGCTCAAAAAGGCATGGCAAATTTTTTTTCATACTAGAGTGCAACGATCCCCTCTATTTTGTTTTAAATCCGAAAAAAGATAATGCTTAATTTTTGTTTTTTCGTTCTTTTTTTTTAATTTTAACTGCTGCCGGGTTTTACTTGAAGTTTCCCATGTAAAATGCATGGGATACTATTATATTGGTCTAGTGGAATATTTATTAACATTGCTTAACTAATTTTCAATTATTCAAACAAATGGAATTAAAATCTAAAACACGAAAATTAGGCATTTTCTTTTTTCGGATTTGCAACAAAACTGGGGGTGTGGGGGGGGGGCGGGATTCGTTGCTTTCTGAAGAAAATAGTGTTTTTGAGCCATCCTAGTCCACATATTACGTTGGTTTTACGTTGGTCACTTTTTGTGGACAAAAGTCTGTCGCAATGATTAGCTGCTTGAAATTCACAGTTTTTAAATAAAATATTTTATTTATTTTAGCACAGGAAAAATTTAATTTTTTATCGTTTCTCACAAAATATAACGAAAAAAATGTTAAAATATAAGAAAATGATTTTTCACTTTCTAACATGATTTGATGCCTTTTTTATGAAGTTTTATAACATTATAAATTTGACACTTGATTTAATAATTAATGCTATTATTCTTAAAAATACTATATGTCCACATTAGTGTGGCTCAAAAAGACAGAGCAAATTTTTTTTCATACTAGAAGGCAACGATCCTCCCCATTTTGTTTTAAATCCGAAAAAAGAAAATGCTTAGTTTTTTTTTCGTTTTTTTTTTTAAATTTTAACTACTGCCGGTTTTGACTTGAAGTTTCCCTTGTAAAATTCATGGTATGCTATTATATTGGTCTAGTGGAATATTTATTAACATTGCCTAATTGATTTTCAATTATTTAAACAAATGGAATTAAAATCGAAAAAACAAAAAATTTTCACAAACAGGCCCAAATTTTTAGCGGAACTAACTAAAAATGTATTGCCAATTACTCTTTGCTATCATATTTTTCCGTAGGACAAGAACAGTTAATTATTTAACCAATTTTTATAAACAAACGTATATTTTGGCTACTGGCAAAGGGGGAGGAGGGTCCAAAAATCGCCCAAAAAAGCGTTGCGTAATATATGGACGACCCCTGATCTATAATTCCACGAAAAATTTGTATAGAAAACTATTCTTTTTTTATAGTGATGGAAGCCGAATTAAAACGGAAATACTGTAACATCTCCAGGCCAGTGATCGACCTTTATTTATCAGTATGCGAGGAATGCCAATTGAAGAAAAAAGTTAAAAAGCGAGGCTTAGTTGTGCGACCAATCATCTCCGACGAAATGAACTCGAGATGTCAGGTTGACCTAATTGATATGCAAAGTGAACGAGATGGCGAGTATAGGTTCATATTGAATTATCAAGATCACTTAACAAAATTTACTACGCTGCGTCCACTAAAAAGTAAAACAGCTGAGGAGGTGGCCTACCAATTATTGGAAATTTTTTGTATCTTCGGAGCTCCAAATATACTGCAAAGTGACAATGGGCGAGAATTTTCGAATCGTGTGATCCAAAATCTCACTGAAATGTGGCCAGGACTCAAACTTGTCCACGGAAAGCCCCGACATTCGCAAAGTCAAGGATCAGTGGAGAGATCGAATCAGGACGTTCGAGATATGCTTATTTCATGGATGGCTGACAATCAAACAAAAAAATGGACAGAAGGCTTAAAATTCATCCAGAGTAAAAAAAACCGAGCTCTACACACCGGGATCAAAAGCAGCCCATACGAAGCAATGTTTGGATGTGCTCAAAAAATTGGACTTAGCGATTCATCACTGCCGAAAGAAGTGTATACTTCTATTAATTCAGAAGAAGAGCTTGCAGAGATTCTCAACATAGAGAGCAACCAGCATGTTGAAAATGATGGTACGTATAACATACACTGGCTAAAAAAATATACGATTTGTATTCACTCAGAAATTTCCTTCTGTGCCAAAAGAATGTTTCTGGAAACAAATGGTATTTCTTCTTGCATAAATTGAAGATTAGGAGGATTTTCATTTATCTAAAATAGAATCCTCTTACAGCAAGCTTTTGTGATGAACTCAATGAGTAGTAAATCTAAGAATACGCCTAATATGTATTAATATACTTTAATTATAATGTTACAGAAAATATACTAAATGATCAAGCCCTAGAAAATCGGCCCGATATGGTCCAGATTGCTGTGCACTGCATCATATGTGGAAAGGAGTCTTCAAAAGCTCATAAATGTTCTGTATGTGAACTTTATGTTCACTCCACCTGCGCTGAATCAACAGAGGAAGATGAAGGATATGGAAACCAAGTTAAATGCCATTTGTGCTGCAGAAAAGAAAGAATTAATGGAGAGCGCGAGAAAGCTCAACTGGGATTGACCAAACAGGCAGAAAAAATGATCTCTCTGTCAAATTCAAAGCTTCCACCTGTTGAAATTGGATCGAGTGTCGTCGTAAGAGTTGCAGATGTAGACAGAGGACGTGTAGCAGCTCGAAATATCCTAGCTGTCATATTGAATTGTAATTCCGATGGACTACACCAGTTAGGTACTAAAGATGGAACCTTGAAAAGATTGTATGCGAGAAATGAATTTACGCCAGCAGATTCGAATTTTATAGATACTCAGGAAGTTCCTTCTAATCGTTTGTCTTTACGGACTGCATCTGCTGCAAGTTCTGGTTCAAAACAAGGTTTCATATTTTGCAACTGTAAGAGGTACTGTATTGATAAAAAGTGTAAATGTCGATCTAACTACGTTAAGTGTAATTCAAAATGCCATTCAAACAGTTCGTGTAAAAACAAATAAAATTATTATTTTTGCCAAATAAGTAAGGACTCCATTCGTTTATTTTATCATAATGCTCTTGAGTTCTATTCTTCGCATCAATAAAAATGCCAAATAAAGAATTTGTTGATAAAACTTGTTGGCAAAAATTAACTATTATTATTTTATTTTATTTTTTCGCAATTAAACATTATTCTTGAATATTGTAACGAGAAAATCTATCTAAATGATGCATTTAAATTCCGAAAATGTAGCAGATATAAGTTATATTCATTAATTTGTTTATAGCAATTAAACAAATGCAGAAATTTCATCTGCAATCAAAATTTCTATTGAACTAAGTTACTTTACTAACCTGTATTTTTTGGAGGAAATATCAATAAAGAGGCTTAAGTAGATAGTACAAATATAAACAATTGCATTTTTAATGTTAAATAATAAAACCATTAAAGTACCATCCTTTCTCAGTATTAATAAAAATACTTCATTGGGTCGAGATTTGAGAAGTCGGCATATTTTTGTCCCAAAGAAGTATTTTTTTCTACTATGCGTCGTTTACAGTTCGATTACTTTGAAGAACAGTTTTGAGTCTGCCCTTTTAAAAACTACCAGTCAGAACGGTTTTTGGTCGTTTAAAAAGGGACAGAACGCGTTCTGGCATTTTCAAGAATGCCAGAACGCGTTCTGGTCGTTCTGAAAACGACCAAAGCTAGTTCTGGTCGTTTATTTCGGTCTTTGGCCGTTTTCAAAACAGCCACAACGCGTTCTGGCATTTCTGCAACGGCCAGAACGCGTTTTGGTCGTTTTTTTCGGTCTTTGGCCGTTCTTGGTCTTTGAGCCTAACATATACATTTAAAAATACTTTTTCTAACTGAAGCGGAAAATGCTGATACTTGAATTTGTAGATCGATGCTCAAACGGGAGAAACCAGAAAATATAGAGAAATAGCCGATGAAAGCATTCGCTGTGCAATATGGCTTCGAAAAGAAGGCATAGGTCCAGGTGACATCATCTCTCTCTGTACCCACAATACCATTGCAGCATGGGTTCCTTTCTGTGCAACTTTTTAAGTCGGAGCAAATCTTAATCCGTGGTTCCACGAATGGACACCTGGTAAAGTGATTTTTATAAAAGTTAAATTATAATATATTTATTAAAAAGATTGGCCAAGGACAAAACCAGCAGTCTTGGCGCAGTATTGGCCAATAGCTAATTTGTCATTGGACAAAATATCATTTACGGGAACATACACACGTGCAGAGTAAATCCTAGTACCAAAAAATTTTCATTTTTTCATTTTCTCAATAGAGTTCATTTTACTCCCGAAATTTTCTGGAATCTTTCCTCGATCAATTTTACCCGTATACTTGTGCCTCAGTCATATATAATTCTGAATCCAAATCTCGATCTTGTTAATAAAATGAGAATCACTCTCTGCTGCAAAGCACTTGGATCCCAAGCTTCGAGATCTAAGTCTCAAGAGAAAATTGGAAAAGATTTCAAAACATTTAAAATGATTGCCTAAAATGTCGAAAAAGAATGTAAAAGATAACTAAAAGCTTTGAAAGAATTTAAAAATAATTTATAACTTGAAAAGGTTTTAAATAATTTCTAAGAAAATGTAGGTTTTAAGAAAATGAATTTTGTTGATAGGAACTATTTTTTACAAAATTCTCTCCTGGGGAAAATATAATATTTTTTGGTTAAAAATGTAACTAGTTGAAAATTAATCTGTTTGATTGAGAATTCGACTACTTTGTTTAAAATTCGTATTTTTTGGATAAATTCAACTTTATTCATTTAAAATAAAATCTTTTTTCTTTGAAATATCAAGAATTAGGTTTTTCGTTTAGAATTCATCTTTCCTGATTCAAAATTCAACTATTTTGTAGAATATTTGTATTTTTGGACAGAAAATTAATTTCCTTGATTGACAACAGTTTGTTTTGATTAATGATTGAACTATTTCGTTGAAAAATATTTTTTTTCGATGAATTTGATTGTTTTTGATTAGAAATAAAAATCTGTTTTGGACAAAAATTAACTTGGTTAATCGTTGAACAAATTTATTAAAAATTCTTCTTTTTTTGAAAATTCATCCTTTTAGTTGAAAATTTACTACTTTCGTTGATAATTCATCATTGTAGTTAAAAATGCAACTATTTTATTGGAACTTCATCTTTTTTGTTAGAAAATTAATCTTATGGATAGAAACTATTTTGCAGAAAATTCGTCTCGTGTGGTAAAAATTTAATCTTTTTTGGTTAAAAATGTAAATTTTTGGTTGAAAATTAATCTCTTTGGTTTGATCATTAAGCTATTTTGATAAGAATTCGTCTTCTTTGTGAGAGCTTAACTTTAAAGGTTATTTTTTGTTGTTAAAATTTTGATTCGATGTTTCTGAAATCTTTAATTATCTTTTTGATTTTTTTCCAAAAATATTAGGAAAATCATATTTATATCATACGGAAAATAAACTTGAAAAATAAATTTGAGATATATATCATCAGCCTCAACTGTCTTTTTTGCAAAAGCTCGCTGAAATCAGAAATTTTATCTTCATTTATTATGAAAATTCGCTTTTTCTCTTAATTTTTTTGTATTTATGTCGCCAATGATGTTTATTCATGAAATTTCATAATGCAATATTTGTTTGTTATTTTGTAAACAAATTATATAATGAGCCAATTAAAATTTTCTTACTTTGGGCAATCCTGTTACACAATTCAACCTTTTTAAGTTTATGTTTTTTAAAAAATTTGCTTCCACAAATATACGTCCAATTTAGACGCCTAAAGTGATTTTTTCTTATGAAAATTTGCCTTCATACTGAGTATATTAGGTTCATAAAATTCATTTATTATTAAATTAACATCGTAAAATAATACTGGCCGTGTATCTTGAAGAAAATTAGGCCAAAAAAACGAATTTTTTCTGCCTTTACACTGTGACTTTGTTTATAGAATATATTTACAAAATTAAGAAAAAATATCTAATAGTAAAATTTCATAAATAAACATAATTGGCGACATAACACAGGGACAGAAGAATTATATATATATATATATATATATATATATATATAATTCAAGAAAAAGTTAAACAACCACCGCAGGGTACCACTAAGAGCAACTGCCATCTAAAAAAAAAGATGTCAATAGCCCCCAGTAGAACCGCGGTAAAATACACCTATGGCCACGTCTCACATCCGTGAGATGGGTGGTCACAGGGCACGACGAAATCACAACGACAGGCCGGCGAAACCCTCGTGTGTCTTGAGGACACGAAGCGACCCAAGGATGACAGCTTCCTGCATCCATCTCGCAAGTGCCTTGGCATATTTTTGGCACGCGGGTTCTTTCTCCTTTGCAGTGATGTTGTATTCGGACGGAGCCGAGAATTCGATCACGAATATAGTTCGTTTCTCGAAGTCTTGGAGAACAATGTCAGGCCTCGAGTGCGCAACGGAAACTGCTGCCCGAAAATCGTAGTTCCAGAAAATCTGGCACTTCTCGTTTCGGACAATTGACTCTATATTCCTTGGAGCGTTCGGCAGGGCAGGGTCGCGACCAACACCGTAAGAGCGACAAAGGTGGTAATAAAGTACTCTTAGGGCCGCATTATGTCTATAGATATACGTTGTTCCTGCGTGGGTCGGACACCCCGATAGTATGTGTTCTAGGTACTCAGCGTGTGCATGACACGCTCTGCACCTATCACTGGGAACTTCTTGACATAAAATGCGGTGACGGTATGCTAAGGTGGAGATGACACCGTCCTGGCATGCGAAAATAAAGCCCTCTGTACCTGAATTGAGCCCTGATGATTTGAGGAAAGCAAAAGTTTGCTCCTTCGACAAGGACTGTTTTTCTACATTTCTGTGAAAGTTTCCGTGCATATGCTTGTCGAGTAGCTCTTGGTGAAATTTTCCACCCTCTGCTTTCTTTATTTCGGCTTTTAGACGTGAAGCATCTAGATGGAGTAATGCACTCTCTTCACTTCTCATGTTGAAATTCAGGCCAAGGGTCTCGGCAGCTTGCTCCGCGGCTTTGTAGAGGAACGCTCCTTCGCCAATCATCTCGTGGTTTCTGACCATCTTTAGGAGAGGATCTCTGCCATTCGCAACGATGTAAGCTGTACTCAAAACAATTCGGTTATGAAGACATTGGAGATTCAGAAGTCCGCGTCCGCCTTAACGGCGTGAAATGTATAATCGCGGAACTGACGAATTGATATGCAAGCTTTTATGCATATGCAGATACCTTGTTCAACGCCGACAGATTGGCAGACCAAATCTGTCGAAGAAGATGCTTGTATCTGCTTCGGAGAGACTCCTTCACTGATGTTACGTCCTGAATGCGGCTTTGAGGCACGCCCAGGTATGTATAGGTCTCTCCAGTGTTAAGATGTCTAATAACACTTATATCCACAAGCTCAGGGTCCTTGGGAACGCCAGTAATCTTTCCTTTCTTCAAATTAATTTTGGCACACTTGTCCAAACCAAAGTCCATCCCAATCTCTCCTGTGTAGTTCTTGACGATATTTATAGCAGTTTGAAGTTTGCTTTTAGCAGCGGCATAGATCTTCAGGTCATTCGTATAAAATACATGAGTGACCTTATGCTCGCGCTAATTAGTGTCGCCACAGAGGTATCCAGGAGAATTTCGTAGTGCAAGAGATAGAGGCTGAAGTGTGATACAAAAAAGCAAAGGGCTCATACTATCCCCTTAAAATACGCCCCTCTGGAAGGTTACCTTGTTCGCCGTCAGACGATGATTCCTAGATGAGATGGTAAATCTAGTTTTCCAAAGAGGCATCAATCTCTCTATGCATCTCACTATGTGTGGATGTACTTTCAAGCTTTGCAACAGACAGATGATAAGTCTATGAGAGGTTGAATCGAAAGCTTTCCGGTGGTCAATCCAGGCCATTGACAGGACGCGCTGATGGCGGCAGCGTCTTTACAGACACACCTGTCAATTAGCAGGTTCTCTTGACAGCCTGCTACACCTTTTTTTCGAGCCACGTTGTTCGTACATCTCTCGCCATACAGGCTCAATTCGCCGAACAATCCTGTTGTTTAGGACAGCTGTAAAAATCTTACACAGTGTGTTGAAACAAGTTATTGGCCTGTAATCCTCTGGTTTTGACAAGTTGCCTTTTTTCGGTAGGAGTATAGTGCGTCCTAACACCAGCCACTGCGGAATCGGCGTATCCGACTTTAAATATGAGTTGAATATGCGGGCCAAATGTTGGTGTAAAGAAGTAAACTTCTTCCACCAAAAGTTCTTGATACAATCTGGTCCAGCACCGGAAAAGTTCTTCGTGCCTCTAAGTGCTTTTTTCACCTCTTCGGCAGTGACTGATTTTATGAGGCTGTCGCAAAACTCCTTGAAGCGGATGATATTGTCAGTATCTTCTTTCAACTCTAGTGTTTTCGGGATCTTGTACACCACTCTCCAAAAAGTCTCTACCTCCTTGGGATTGGGTGGATTTTTTACAAAAACAGGGGCATCACTGAAGAGGCGTGATCGGTCAGCAAGAAACTGTTGATTCTCCCTGTTCCATCTCTCCCTCTTCTGCATCCTCCTCCGTGCGTCAGATAACAGCCTTATTTTGTCAAGAATATGCTGCTTGATTGTCAGCAGCTTTGACTTGTTCAGTGTGTGATTCAAGGTTCTTAATTCTTGGGCGAACTTTCGAACCCTTTCCGTGAACGGTCTACCAGATGTTATGTAGTCAATCACACATTGAACACGGGACGCATTCTGTCTTGCCCATCCAATTTTCCTGCTCAGTTGATGCAAGCGTCTTCTTGTCTTTTGATCCATCGTCGGTTTCAGCCTTCGATTTGAATCAGCCAAAGCTCTCGCAGCACCATAAACTGAGCAATTGATGGTCGAGAGGTCCGACTCTTGCGAGATATCTCCACGAAGGGAGGCATCCATTTTAGCCAGATCTTAGGTCTTAAGAGGAACTTGCATGTTGATTTTCCTCCTTGTACCGAAATTGCGATCATCTTCCAGAAGGTGCCTGCTTTCTGCGGTTGGTATTAATGTCGTTTCATCTTCGTCTGCAGCTCGTTCATTTTTCCGGAGGTAGTCGGCTTGATTTCGCAAAGACTGATGCGAAACGTGTTGAAGCTCTGGGTGTTTCTGGCACCACAGAGTATGCATACGCGCCATAAAGCCTCCGCGAACAGGGATAATACTGGCATCGTAGCAGTCTAGCACGTCATTCTTAAGTTGATCCGGCCACTCAATGGGGGCGTTTCGCCGGTTCGTCGTCGTGTTTCCATCTAAACTATTTTCAGCACCCCGAACTCTAGGATGATCGGCATTGTTTGCCGATCCATTGTCGGGTGCTCTGCGCGTGCGATCGTTTTGAACCGCATCTACAACATTTTGGTGGTTTGTTGGTTTCATTGTTGTTCCCACGAGCAGCTAGGCAAAGGGATTGTCAATCCTTGTAGAGCCCCGCGTGCAAGGATAAGGCTGATACTCTGAGACGTCGCCCGGTATCCCAGAGTCACCGTCAAAGACACCTCACCCAGGTGCCATGCAGCTTTCGGCACGGTTCGCACACCTTCGCTTAAGGGTTATTCCTTCGGGACCATCCCTGGACAATTGTCCGCGAGTGCGTATTAATTATTGTAACCATATTCAGCAGGAACCCTTGGTACGGGGACCTTCTATCCGCAACTCGAGGACGTGTTCGGTGGCTTTGTCATAAGCCCTTCGGTTCTATTCCAAGGGAATCGAAACCGAAACCGAAAAATATTATATATATATATATATATATATATATATATAAACTGAAAAAAAATTTTTAATTTAAAGTAATGGTCGTACTGAATACGTTCAATCATGTATTTGTTCATTGAATGGTAAGGTGGGCCCTAAAAAGTTAAAAATCAGAAATTGCCTAGTACTGAATAATATAGTGTTGTTTTTCTATTAATTTGTACTCAATTTAAATTCCGTATCGATTCTATAAGGATCTGCAAAACCTTATGGAATCGATATAGAATTTAAATTATACACAAGTTAACAGGAAAACAACATTATATTTTTCAGTACTAAACAGTTTCTGTTTTTTAACTTTTTTCAAGCCACCGTAACATTCAGGCAAGTTATTACATCTTTCTGGAACTTATACATTGTATGATTTTAAGTGAATATATCATATGCTTAAGAAGACATTTTAGTACATCAAATAAATTTTGTTTGAAATACAATGAGATGTTTATTAAAACTAATTAATTAGATTTCTTTCTTTCGCACGCAAAGAACTCGATTGGTTCATATATTTACATAATAAAAAGGTATTCATTACTGAACTGGCGTTGTAAAAAAAATTCGAGATTGAAAATCTGTTATTGATTCAAGTGCAATCGTGGTATTAACTCCTTCAGGAAACTAAAGAGATTACAGCTTGTCGACGGTTTGACTCCCCTATAGCGCACTGCACGGAGTCCAGTCCAGAATAGGAATCGTTCCTATACTCGCAAAAGTAAAGAATGATCGGCCAAAAAGGATTTACAAGGACACCGAGTGGCGCTTTTTGACGGTTCGATATAGTCACTTTTCATTTTATAAACTTACACTTATTTATATATTATACACACACATATTCAATAAGTTTTAAACACTGAATTATGATATTTGCTGAAACAGAAAAAGTCGAGTTAGAAGAAAAACGTAGTTGCCGAGAATTGAACCCGGGCTTCCAAGACAGCAATCAGCTTCCCTCTGCAATCTGGTATTCTGGATGCTAAAGTAAGAGGCACAAAACGTCCTTATGGTATAATTCGAGCAAGCTTCGATTCGGTGCTGCACTTACGTTATTGAATGCGGGGCATACAGGAATGGTTACTGGACTGTTTAGGACTCAGTCGAGTTCCAATAGAACACTATAAACTATACATCGATTAAGACTTCGTCCTTCCGACAACTGATACACGATATATAGATTTCCATTATTGATTCTAGAAAGTATAGTAATTTATGCTTTCTATTCTTTATTGAGAAAACGCACTTGTTAAGAGAGACAGGTTTTTTAATTGTGCAAAGGTTGAAGCACTTGAATTTTAAGTGCTAACGTACGAAGTGTACACAATAACTTTAAAGTATTAAAAGATAAGGTTCTATTCAGGAGAGATACAGATTTTTAATGATTAGTGTGTAGTTCCACAATCTTTCCCGTGTCTTTTGCATCTATTCCTGAAATTTGGTAATCATTAAACAATTTGTGTACTGAATATGGAACTCTTCAACCTCAATTTTCTCCGTGTACAAAAAGATTGTAAAATAATACTCGTATTTATTAAAATTGGAACGAATGATAAAAATGCGTCTTAAAATGTGACGAACATATAAAGTGGATATTTAAATAAGCAACTGCACCTATATTTCTAAATAGAGAAATTTCTAAGAAATTTTTATAATAAAAGAAGTTACGATTAAAAACTTCTACCTAAGCTGAAATTAGGTGACTCATGCTAGACTTGAGAAGACGCTGGAAAGCATAATGAATTTGAACGGTAGAAAATGTTAGCTTTGTTGCTTAGAGCTAATTTGATTCATCATTTAAACATGCAAGACTTTAAATAATTTGTAAAATAATTTGCCTTAAAGATAAAGCTGAAAATTTAAACTAGTTTCATAAACAAACAGGTACAATTTTAAGTTAAATTATTTTACAAATCATTCGTTTTGTGAAGTCTTACATATTTTGATGACGAATCCAATGATCCCTTAGTTATTAATAACTAATATAACATATATGAATGATTGAAATTGGAAAAACATTGACTAAAATTTGTACCTACAGTAATTGTTAGTAAAGATAATATTTTAACGACTCACATTTTTTCCGTTAAAGTATACATTTGCCTTTCAAAAATTGGACTAAACAACAAAGGTAACATTTTTTCAAAGTGATAATTAATTACTTTTTCCAACGTCTCGTCAAGTTCATATTTGAAGAAAATAAGACCTGCATCAAAATATTCTTAAAACTTTAGTATCGCTTTACCATGTAAAGCTCCCAAATAATTTTAAAATAATTTCAGTGTCGGTTCAATCCCTAGTTTTAATAGTTCACAGACATCTTAAACATAAGCACACATCGCAAACATATATAAGCATTACACGAATATCACAAGAATATTACACTTACAAATATTTACGCCGAAGCGCATACATTTTTTGTCTCTTCTGAAACATATATAATACTGTAATGCTGTCGTATCACATACATATTTCATCTTCGACGACGTTTTATCAAATTATTGTTTGCAACAAAAAATTATGCGAAGCCCAAGTTAAGCTTCTACTATTTGCAGCAAGGTACATTTGATTTGCCATCTGCTATGGTATGTGTTGAGTATGGAATGACGTTTTTTAAGGTTTTATATTCTATGCAACCGCATTCAATTGCTTCAACAACATCAAATGCATGAAAATGATTGCTAAATAAAATCGTATTTAATTTACGATATACGAAGAAATATTCCTTAAACTCATTAATTATAATGTTTTTAAAGCCGAAATCATGTACAACTCTTAAATCTAACTGAATTCGATTTCCAAAAGACAATCGTTCCCCAAACCCTTTGTTGCACATTAATCTGTAGCAAAGTTGAAGCTGATGTTTCAAAAGTGAAGAATATGCTGGATTGGTGCGCGATGTTGTTACTTTGCTGTAATCTTTAGAATTTTTATGTTTTCCTTCGTGACGTTCACAAGAGAATTGAAGTCGCGGACCTAATTGTAGCATTAGTGATGGATAGTGCCCGGTAAGAAGGATTGAATAAAATAAGATTGAAAATGCAATTCCTGTGAATACCTGATTTTCCCTTCGTTCTCTTATATCAGAAACATAATTAGGAAGAAGCAACTGCTATTCCTGTAAATACACTTTGAAAAATATAATTTTCGGATTACATACAATTTATTCACAATTAGTAAATTATTTACTATTACTATGCATGTACGATAAATAAAGTCATATTAAAATTTATTTCATCTACATTGAATTCAAATTTTCAATTTATTTAAGATAACTAATTTTTTTAAACTCATGCATTATATTTGGAATTTAGGTATCACGAAATGTATTACACTCAATTCAGTTCATTATATTGAAATTGAGGATAATACATTACATATAAATTCAATGTAAATTTATTGAATTCAAATCACTTGATCACTCCGAAGTGCAGACTTGAATTCATTTAAATAGACCCTTCCTAACTTATATTCAAAAATGGATAATTCAAACAATTTTATGCACACTTTTCTGGAAGGAATTAGAGTGAATTAAATACTCTTCAAATCTATCCTGCTCTACGGAATATGAGAGCCAGAAATTACATTTTTGAGATAACCTATTTTATTTATGTACATTCAAGCCTGAAGGGAAAATCGGGTATTAAAAATAATAGAATCACCTCTGCTTTTAAGTTAGAAGCTGACATATTTTATCTTATTCTTTTCAAGCCTTAATACCGGGTGGAGTAAAAAGTGATGGTTTGGTTTCAAGTTTTCGTTAAAAATGTTTAAGTACAAAGTTTGATGTCTCGATATTAATGTAGCTAATTCTTTAGGCATAGTTTCTGGATCAAATTCTAGTGCCATAATTATGCAAATAATTTCTCTGAACAATAAATAAACTTCCCACATATCACTGCCCAAAGGGATAAGATCGCCTACACGCAGAAAAAAGAAATGTAGTATTTACTAATCAATGAATGTAAAGTGTTTCTTGTAACCGTAACAGTCAAAACTGCTCTTAATGAGAGGGCGAAAATGTCAAAATCACTTAGCATTTCGTAAATGTCACAATGAAAGTAGGGTGAATTTAACGGCAATCCTTTAGTAAAATAAACCTCTATCCCCTGGTATGAAATACGGTAAGATATGTAAAATCCACTGAACCGAGATTACAATAGTGTTGTAGTGAACATTACAGAAGGATCGGTACATGCTACCGTTCCGAATAGCTTCTTTAGCTTGCCCTCAAAGTCGTAATAACGCAACCTATCCGCGCGGACCACCGGATGAATTCATGAGGCCATCGGCAATAGATGGATTGCATCACCTAAAAAACATTTATTTTTGACATTTATGTGACAGTCGTACCCCTGCTAAAAATTCGGATTCCGAACTTGGTCTGAATTTATCCGAAATCAATCCGATTCACGATTTTTTCCGAAATATGTCCGATCTAATCCGAAAACTGTGCGAAAACAGTCAGAAATTTGTCTGATTATGTCCGGAGTTAGTCAGGACCATAAATATCGACTCCGGAAAGAGGTCGATTTTATCCGAAATCAGTCCGGAATTCAAAACCTAAAATTATTTTCGATGAACGAAAAATGGAAAAAAGTCTGGTCTAATCCGAAGTTTATCCGACGTAACCATCCACTCCCGAAAGAGTCCGACTTGATCCGAAATTAGTCTGGAACACAGTACCTGAAATTATTTTCGTTAAAGTAAACCCGGAGAATTCTCTGATTAAATCCGAAATCTGTCCGGTCTAAAACATCAACTCCAAAAATAGTCCGATTCTATCTGAAATTAATTCGCAGGTTTTAGTTGTCATTCGGTGCAATTGAAGTGAAAACGGAAAATCGTCCACATAAATCTGAAATTCTTCCGGTCAAAAACATGTACTTCGGAAGCAGTCCGATTCTATCCAAAATTAATCCGCAGGTTCAAGTTGTCATTCGGTGAAATTAAAGTGAAAACGGAAAATCGTCTGATTGAATTCAAAATCTGTCCGGTCAAAAACATGGACTCCGGAAACAGTCCGATTCTATTCAAAATTAATCCGCCAGTTTAAGTTATAATATCGTGAAATGCAAATGAAATCGGAAAATCTTCCGCTTAAATTCGAAATTCATCCGGTCAAAAACATTGACTCCGGAAGAAGTCCGATTCTATTTAAAATGTATCCGCAGGTTTAAGTTGTAATTTGGTGACATTCAAGTGACAATGGAAAACATTACTGCATAATAGGGCTTATCGAAGAAAATGGAATATTTTGCTTTCGTTTTTGGGTAGGGCGTCAAAAAAAACACACAAAAGCGATAATGAAACTTCGAAAACATACAAAAATAATGAGAATTTCGATAAAGACGTGAATAGTAACACGGAAAATGATGAGAAAACTAATGAGCTTTTGAACAAGGATGAGGATAACTATATGGTTCTGATAGAAAATGAATTTGTTCATGAAAGTGAATCTACAGCTCTCTTAGAAAGAAGAAGCAGTTGATGGGAATGATGAAAGATTTGATGACGATGTGGAAGAATGAGCACTTGACGGGAATGATAATAATTGATTCGAATAGTTTTTGTTTTACTGTTGTCTAAACTGTATGCTATTATTGTACGTAATATTTCACTATTCAACATACTTCGTTCGAAAGTGTTCCAATTCCTTTCTTAAAAATGCATTAAAAATGTTATCAAAAGTGACTTCTCGTACAACTTTTTAGCATCCTGTTTTCGCTCATTTATGATTAAATACTCTATAACTGTATCGAATTTTATTTTTTTAGTTCAGTTTGCTATACCGGATAAGATTAGGGTGAATTGCGTTCGCGAATAACTAGACAAATATCGGGCAAAGACGAATAAGATCTAAATTATTCGCATTTGTCAGAAAGGACAAATTTCGGAATTAACCGGATGAGATCCGGATTAATCGCAATCCTGATAATCGTACAAATTTCGGACTTAGCCGGATTAATCGCATCCGCCAGACCACACAAAACATGGACATGGCCAAAAACGACCAGGCAAAAATCGGACTAATCGCATCTGTCAGACCATACAGTACACGGTCATGCCAGGCACAATCCGGATTCATCACATCCGACAGACCATACAAAACACGGACATGAACGGACACAATTGCGATTGATCGCGTCCTTCAGACCGTACAAAACACGGACTCGAGTGGACACAATCCGGATTGATCGAATCTGTCAGACTGTACAACTTTCGGATTCTACTGGACAATATACAGATTTATTATTTTTTTCGTCCTACTTCAGCCGGAAAATTGATAAATTCACCGGGATAGAATCCGGATGACGTCCCGGACACAACCCGAATTGAAAGCATCCCTCGGACCGTACAAAATACGGACTGAACCGGATCTATCCCGGACTGATGTAATCCATCAGACCGTATAACTTTTGGATTCTAATGGATGATATTCGGATTAATTTCCGTGCTCCTTCGAACGGACAAATTCCGGATTCGGAAATTTGTCCGAAATTGTCCGATACATGATCCGGTTTTTGTTCTCCAGATTCTATCCGGTCGTGTCCGAAATTTGTCCGCTCGAAGCTTCGACTTTATCCGGTCGAAGCTTCGACCGGACAAATCTCGGACATGATCGGATAGAATCCAGAGGACAAAAACCGGATCATATATCGGACAATTTCGGACAAATTTCCGAATCCGGAATTCGTCCGAAATTCGTGCGGAATTTTTAGCAGGGGTCACATTACTCCATATTCTCACTCAGCAATGAAGGCGTTTTAGAATAAATAACAGAATTTTGGATGGCAAATCTTATTCACAGGTCGCGTACAGTTGAGAGTTTATTGGAGCAAGGCGTTTTTGCGTTCCGCGATTGTTCCAGCTGACTTGTATGGATATATGAGGTAAACGAGAGAACTTTTGTCGTATGCCGCGATGGCATAAACGCGTATTCAAAAGTCGTTACCGAGGTCGCCACCTTAGTTACAAATGCATTTCGGAATTATTCCACAGATCGCAACTCGTATATTAGTGTAGTTGTTTAAGGTAATCGACTTGCGTGCTTAGGTTTATGCGTTCAAATCTCCCCCCCCCGTTGCGTGCGAAATTTTAATTGTCTTATGAGCGTTGTAACTTACAAATACCGATTAATTACGATACTATCCGAAAATATATCGCAGAATTAACGGTTTGTTTATTAATTATTTTTCAGCAAATTTTTTTACAATTTATAGAGTCGTCCAAACTATAGTCTGCACCGTTAACATAAGTTAGATCTGTTTATATTATCCGTCAAAGTGACATGATAATTCGTGATTGCAGCATCGAGGAATAGTGCAGAATAGCGACTGGATCGGTAAAATCTACTTATCCGCAGGTCAACAGCACTTGAGAATCGGTACTGGTAACCATCAATGATAGTCATATTCAGTTGCCTATAGTTGTAAAATTTACTGAACTGACGTGTTGTTCACATACGTACTTGGAAAATCAGTAGATTTAACTTGGTTTTCAGTCAAATATAGGGTTCCTTTTTCTGTGTGTATGATAAGTCCTAGATACCGCACTAGAGTAGTCATTTCTGAGGACGATAATATCAAGTATTCTGTTTTAAGATCATTTTCAGTTATTTGCGGCGGTTCATTGATTCCTGAGGTATTACCGAAGTCGAAATAGGTTAGTCTCGCGTTCAAAACTGCCCATGAAAAGTACTTTTTCGAAATTAAATGCTCCACAACTTTTGGAATGTCATATCTACATATTCCAACAGGCACACCGTGTGGAAAATCTAATATGCTGTTTTCAGTTGCGTTAAAGTTCGGAATGCGGTTGAAGATACACTCTTGTACAACACCGTGAGACCGGTCTGTACAATGTTGAGTACAATTTTCGGTATTCCTTAAGATATCAACCTTCTCTGTTACCATTACGTTACATTCGTCATTGGTAACCACACATATGCGACAAGAATTAGTTGTACTAAAACTTCTTGAACAGCCAAGTGCCGTGTTCGCCTCTAAATTATCTGCCAGTAGACCAACTAAAGGAAAATATACTTTCTTCGTATACCCGTCCACATGAATATCGATTCCGTTTACTTCAAGTTCAATTAGCTGGTCAATAACGTGACTATATACTGAATAATTACCCAAAATTTTGTGGTCTTTTGTATTCTTTAGGTATACATGTCAAACTCAAATACACTCCGCCAACTTCATGTTCGCCTTTATGAGAACCAGTCGCGTTATCAATCTCATAATCGTCAACATATGCTTCGACAGGTATAAGAATTTTTCCTGGATATCTTGACTCTGTAACTTTCCATAAATCGCTTTGAGCTACTGAAATATAAGCATTGCTTTCCTTGCATTTTTCCACGTGACATATAATCGAGGAGAAAACACTTGGCAATTCAAGACATTTTTTAAATATTAATTTTATAGGCACAATAGCTAATTGCACTTTTTCAAGCCCTGGTCTCTTTTTCCATCAATGCGCCGAGCTTTAATCGTCGTATCTATGACTACGTCTTCAATGGGTTTAATCAAGCAACCAACATCTTCGAATCGTTTAAATGCTAAATGTTCCGTCTTAATCGGTTTAAAAGCAGCCCGTGCAATTTTTAACATTTTTTTTAGATCAGACGATTCTTTTTGATTTAAACTACTGCACATTATTTGCAAAGGCTCTACGAAAACCGAGTTAAAAAATCCGTAAAGTCACCTAGGATTTCTGGTACGTGACTTCTGGGCAACTTCTTTCTACCATACAATTTACTGACTATCAAATCGGACTGATGCCTCAACATTTTTTCATATTCTTCAAAATTAAAATGATTACTACGCGTACTAGTAATTGATGTATCTATACTGTTATATTCGGAATTAGAATCTATGTTTTTCAAGTGATTTAATTCATCACTTTTAACATTTATATTCAGATTTTGACTGACAGAACTGATTTCGACCTTGTTATGCTGAGTTAACATATGCTTTTTGAAATCATAAATATTGTTGTATTTCCTGAAACAATTATTAAACGGACATTCGACTTCAGTTTTTAGCAAACTTTTATGCAAGGCTGTCACATGAGCCATAAATTCGGCTTCGCTCATAAGCTAAAAGTTACGATTCTTATCTATGAAGACTGGTTAAAAATTAATGAGCCTGTGAATTTAGCACTCAGTGCGAAGGAATTTCGCTTGACGCTGCAAATTCGTCATATTAAGTATTTTCATGTTTCGTTGCAATATTAATTAAATTATATTATAATACCCTTTGGAATTATAGTTCTTGAATTATTGATTTTACATTTTAAATGTTCAATTTTATGGACCCGCTTGGGATAGGTGCTTAATTCAGAAATACATATTTTCCATTTTTGTGCAAAAGCATCATATTCAGAAGAGGTGAATTTCGTCGCAACTCTAGTGTGGTAAAGTTACATAATTTTTTACACTTTGTTTCAAATATTATGGAGAAAAATCATGTCTTTCTGCAATCATTGAGAATAACATACCTATTATAGTTTCACGCGTGTTCACGGGTTTGGGCTACGCGTATTTTATAACTATTTATTAAATATTCAACGTACGAAATAACGCAATCCCATTTAGTGTTACATTCAAACAAACTTCTTTGAATGAACATCCATAAGTGCTGACTTTCTGGTGGATATCTGGCGTGCAAGACATGAAAATATATAAAGCAGACCTCCAAGGCCTGCAAAGGAGAATCCACAAGGTAGAGCGCGTTGTCAACGGCTACGTACGGTGAAGTGATTTCAGCAAGGATTATGCCCACGACGATGATTTAGGGCTGCAGAGGAAGTTTTTTGGCGTACATTGCGTCACGTCTTTTTTCTTGCATCTGGACGATTTCGGCATCCGTCTGAAATGATAAGAATTATATTTTTCAGGGTTACATTTTACTCATATAATTTTTTACTATCTTATACTTAAATACACATCGACGTATAAATTACCTTCGCGTGTATAATGAAACTGTCCCTGCTCTCTCCCGTTGAAATTTTCCATGTTTTTTTATCTACTTTTAATGTCATTCTGGGAGGAACAAAGTGTGACAACAATAATAGCTGAATTGCAATTTTACTGTCTGCAACGAAAAATTACAGAAAATTTAGCACATACCATTCTTCAAAATAACAACAACATGGTAGTGAAACAGAAAAAAATAACTTACCCACGCTAAGATCTACCTTAAGAAGAGCGTGCAGAGCAGCAGCAGTATCATCATTCCTGTTTAAAGTTTTCTTGTCTTCCAGGCAGTCGTAGAAAATTGTCCAGTTTTTAATTCCATTTACTTGCAATTTGAGTCCCAATTCAGGAAAGTCTCTTAACATCAGTTTATATCCGTGTGGATGATTCAGTAATGTCCATTCTTCGAAAGCTTTTGCCACGCTTTCCGATGCATAGCCTAAAATATCTCAACGTCGACGGCCTGCCGTAATGTACCAGTGTTTCTCCACTAATTCCCAAGGCGCTTGGTTTTTTCTCAAAAAATCGATACTTGCTTCGATTATAGCGGAGTCTTCTAAAGTTATTAAAAAAAACAATAATCTTTTAAAGCTTTTAAAAAGAAAGGATTTTCTTCTCTTCAATTTTTTCATATCGTGCGTTGTTTGGCTAAAAATGTTCATTTTTGCTTGTTTTTTTGAATTTTGAAAATGCTATAACTCTGTTAATTTCCTGTTTATCGAAAAAGTCATAGGAATAAATTGTTCAAGTTTCTGAGCACTATGAATAGTATTCCATAGAATTTTCAAATCTTACGAAAATGGTTTCAAATATTTTTAAATGCTCTAACTTTTTAGATTTTCATCCAAAATAGTTGGTGCACGAACTCGTTCTTTCTTTTTAGGCCTTAAAAACGTGATAAGTAGAACAATGCCGCTATCAACTCATTTGCCAACAGTCGCCAACGTCGCTAGACAGTCAGTAAAACAGTGAGATCGGCAATGCAGATTCCTGCTGAGATCGCATTGCACCATCGTTCGGTAAAACAGAATTGTCAGTAATTTTGTGGTTCTGTTCCATGCTAAGTAGATAAAAACAGTGAGATTCACAATTGAGGTTCCTGCTAAGTTAACATTATAAAGTTCTGTTCCATGCTAAGTCGGTGAAACAGTGAGTTTGATAATGGAGATTTCTGCTAAGTTATCATTATAAGGTTCTGTTCCGTGCTATGTGATCATCGATCTGTTGAACAGTTTTTTACCATCAGTTGGTAAAACAGAAGCGTCGGTAATTTTTTTATCATCATTTTAACACATGTCGGTAAGGTAGGGCGCCATGTTACTATTCTCCGGTAATACAGGGACGTTGGTTATTCTTTTATTTTACCATTTTACTATAGGTCGGTAAGGTAGGTAGCCATATGTTAAAATGATGATATCAAAAATTACGAGTTAGCATTCAACAGAACCTTATAATCTTACATTAACAGGAATCTCAATTACCAACCTTACTGTTTTTACCCACTTAGCATCGAACAGAACGTCAAAAGTGCCGATGACTCTATTTTACCGACCGATGATGCAATGCAATCTCAACAGGAATCTGCATTACCGACCTCGCTGTTTCACCGACTATCGGTAACTCAACTTAGAACAGAACCCTACCTTGGTCAGTGGCGCCATCTTTTGGTGTCGGTAACTGGCGACGGTGGCGTCATCTGTTGGCAAATTAGTTGATAATGGCATAGCCTGATTACTAAAGTGCGCGTTCTATCAAGAAAAGGTCGAAAGCCAATTTTCTAACTTAATTCAGTTAAAACATTTTGGCACTTAACATTTTGTTCTACCTTGTGTAGTTTTTCCATAAATCTAATTTGTTTATTTTTATTTTTATTTTTTATGATTGAAAGCAAAACTACGCCACACATAAAAAAGTGATGAATAATCAATTGTAGCCCTTTTTTGGAGAAACAATTCTTGTCTTTTCATTTTTTTTTTTCATACCATGAGTAGTTTTTCGAAAATTTTAATTTTTTCATTCCTAATGTTGTTTTTTATGATTGAATCAAAAACCACGATTCCTATCAAAAAGTGATTAATACTAATGTTGTATATCTTTTTCAACAGAATAATTTGCATTTTTTACGTATATTGCACAGTTCGACCGGAAAAGGAAATTTGTGATTTTTAGTAATTTTTGTGTGGTTAAAAACAGAACCGTTTGCAATAAAATACTGGTAAACGAACTTGAACTTCCTCTTTGGTCCCTTGAAACGTGTGACAAAGCACAACACAGTTCGATTAATGTTTTAAAAATCATCCGGTATCAAAAAAAGAAATCCAAAATTGGTTAAGAATTATTGCCTTCTAGCAGTTATTTGAACCACGTTTTTTTTTATTCCACACCGTGTGTCGTGCCCCGTGTGTGATAGTGCAAGATATAATTAATTTTAATATATTCAGAATGTTTATAAAAAAATCATGATTCCAGAATTTAAAAAAATACTACATCTATTAAAACCTAACTTTTTCACGCTTCAACCAAGGAAAAAAGAAGCCATTGAAAAGGCAACTCCGTGAATTGCGTATCTGTCATTTGCAGATTGAGATTTTTAAAACTGAATTGGTTTGTGACTATGTGAATCGGTCCGTTTCTCGAATGGCTTCAAATTTGCAATGTGTCCATTTGAAGCAAGGTCATACTGAATCGGTTTACCTCTTTTTGAATGAGACCAAGTTTTTTCAATTTAGGCTGCCATATTTCACATGATTTTTTAAATTTATAAATTATTGATTGATTAAGAGAAATCATACGCAAGGCTACCAGCTTCGTTTTGCTATTTTAGTTCTAGAGGATGTGAGAGCTTTAATGGCTGATAAGTCTGTAAAAAAATAATAACGAATAAAATTCTGTTAAAAACCAATCGGCGGCAATCTGGAATTCCAGTGACAGATACGCTTTTCAAACGAGTTCGAAACCTATCCAAAGCAAGTGAATGGATTTTTGTTTCCTGGGAAGTATTTAAAAATACGGTCTACTTCAGAAGCTAAAGCGATTATTGACATAATAGTTTGATTTTTGCTTTACAAAGTCCATTGACTCAAAAGTTCAAAAAATGTTTAGAAGGCAATGAACTCCGATGTTGAAAAAAATATATATTTGTCTTGTTTTAAGCCACCCGGTATCCTAAGACGGGCCCCTCTTCAAAATAGAAAGAGCTATGTAATTAAACACTAGATATTGATAAATTTTAATCGTAGCGTATTGTTTAAACATATTCTTTACATTTATGACATATAAGTTACGTGACATACGTTATAAAACGTGAAATAAGCGTTAAATAAGGTCTAACAGAAAATAAGTGTAGACAAAGTTCAAGGACTAAATATTTATGAAAAGTTATAGAATTTCGAATATTATTCATCTCAGATCCAGAATTCACTGGTATGAATCGAAAAATAAATATATTTAAAAAAATTTCTTATTCGGGCTGAAAGAGCAATAAAGAGGTTAGGTCAATACCATCGTCAACTCACAAGCAAAGCAGATTTCGCTTTTTCCTATACATTATTCTAGCCTATTCGGGGTTCGTCTTAGGAATCGCGAATGATCAAAATTTTTTAAATATTTTCATTGGACAGCATAAAAATTAATTAAACATAAGTATCAATTGCAACTTTTACAAAAATATCTACCAAATAAAAAAATAACTTACTCCTTCAAATCACTAGAAATTATTAAATCACGACTTCTAAAACAGGTTCTCTAACGTACGAGAATAATGTTCCTTTCTGTTTTTGTTAATTCACTTCCAGTACAGAAAAAAAGACTCTCAAAATAACTAGAATTTTGCTGAACACGTATTCGCATGCGTTAGTGATGACTATAATGTTTTCGTAAAAAATATATGAAGGGTGGCCCGTCTTAGGAGGAGGCTCGTCTTAGGCAACTTTTCCCTAATTACTCTTCTGACATGTATTTTGAAACAGAAATTGCATCAAATTACTATTTTTCCAAACAACGCAAGCTATTTTATGTAAAAAACTGATATGAAAATCAAAAGACACGGGCGTTATTTGTAATATTTATTTTGTTTCAAATTAGCTTTAACCCTGTAAATTGAAGCGCTAGGGGCAACGTAATTTGTGCTCCTTGCCTTCAAGAAGATTGAGAGTTTCAAGATATTAAATCGAAGAGTTCAATGAATACTCTTTTCAGACAATTCACTTTTTTCGCATGATTGCAATTTTCGTTTGAAATAGTGGGGATAATCACCGCGTTTATAAGTGTATCTATCATTCCAGCGAGAAGGATCTTCAGTGGTCAGCCTATTCAGCGCAGAAAGAACTCTTGCTCAAACGTGTCGAAGCAACTACTATTGAAAATAAGTGGTGTAAATCTACCTTTATAGAGTGCGCGTGCAAATAAATCAATCGGTAATCGCAAACTGCAGCGAAATGGATTCAAAGGTAATGTAAAATTTTCTACCTATAATAAGATAGATTTATTAGTGTGTCACAGGAAAAACAGAAGTGAATTTTTGTTGTGAGTAATTTTCAAGTGGGTAATGTTGCATTTTTTTGCATCGAAATAAAAGTAATATCTGTTGCAGGTGAAGATAACTCTGTTATCGGGGTAAATATAACACTTTGGTTTCTCTGTGCGGCTATATGAATTTCTTCAAGTGATTAACTGTAGCGCGCGTTGTAATAATCATATCATCACAAAACGCAGATTGTTCACATTTAATTTTTATTTTGAATTTGTGTGTCCAATCGGAAAAAAATTTTCTTGAATGAAGAAACCTGTTTTCACTTTTTCATGTTCTTTTTCACCTTCACGTTAGTGTAACTTCTTTTAGGATTATCTAATTTCAATTTCATTGTAGTGTTTTGGAAAGCTCTTTTCTGTACCTTAAGACTATGGTAACACTTTTTTTTATTATGAATTTTTTTCTTCGAAAATCAAAATTAAAATTGATTTTCGGAAAAAAACCGTACTGTATTCAGTTTGTTCAACATTCTTTGCAAGTCTTCGATTGATTCCGCCAGAACAAACTTATCATCTGAGAACGCTAACCCACGTATCCTCACTGTTTCAAGATCCACAACTTCTCTGTCCAAGAGGGCCATCCTTAGACAATTGTCCATGAATATAATAAATAGCCATGAGGACATAACGCATCCTTGTTTAACACCTTGCATAATATCGAACCAGTCACTCAGTTTCTCATTTATCCTTACACTCGCTTTACTACCTGCATATATTGTTTGAATTGCTTGTAGCAGCCATCCATTGACTCCTTTACTCTTTAAGGACTTCCCAAAGTTTGCTTCTATTTACCTTGTCAAATTGTTTTTCTTGTCAACAAATACTCAGAAAACTTTCTTTCCTACTCTCAAGCTTTTTTCTGTTATTTTTTCTAAGCTAAATATTTGATCCGTACATGAACTTCCTGGCTTAAATCCACATTAAACTTCCCATATCTTTTCTTCTGTTAATTTCATTACCCTACGAATAAGTATTTTTGAGTATATTTCACTCACGGTGCTTGATAACACGAGTTTAACAAAATTGAAAAATGTGTCTGCCCACCACATCTTAATATGTTTTTTTAATTATTTTGGCCCACTAAACACGAAAATCACACACACACATTTTTTACGGAAGCATTTTCGAGATATCAATGTTCGATTTTTTTCCAACTTTTAGAGTTGTTCTGACCGATCTCGAGTTCTAATTGAACGATTACCCTCAGCAAGCGCTCAAATTGAAGGCAACCGAATCCTCTACAACTTTCTGTTCTAAAATTTCCAGATCCTTTCAGTAGTTCAGATGCTAACGATTTTAATAAGTTGGCAAAGTTGTATTTGTTGGCAAAAATCGAGGTCGAAATTTCACATATCGTCCTGGGAAGAATAGAAATCACAAATATTAGCCAACTTATTAAAATCGCCAGCTTTGGAACTACTGGGTTGATCTAAAATCCTTACAACAGAAAGTTGTAGAGGATTTAGTTGCCTTCAATTGGAGTACACGTTTAGCAAAATCGCTCAATTAGAACTCGAGATGTACTCAAAAGCTTGAACATTCATATCTCGAAAACGATTCCATAAAAAAGTTTCCAAGTGTGATTTTCATGTTTACTGGGCTAAAACACATGGGAAAATCATAGTAAGATATGGCGGCAAAATGGCTGCAAACTAGCGTAAGCTGATACTTTTATAATTATTGCAGTTGCTTTTGTCTCCTTTTCTTTTGTATATTGAGACGATAATCGCCTTTTTTCAATCACCTGGAACCTCTACTATCTCGGTACATAAATTTATCTATTTGCACAACCTGTGAGGTATGTACTTTCCGCCGTATTGAAGTTTTTCAGCCCTAATACTGTCTGCACCAGCAGCCTTATCGTTTTTGAAGTTCCTAATTATATCTCTAGCCTCGGTCGTGACACAGACTTTCTCAATTGAATTTTCTAACGCATCTTGTTCTGTTCGTCGAAAGTGTAATAAACGTTGCAATATACGCATGATACAAGACAGACAATTCTTTTTCAGGAAGTACCTCTTTTCGTCATTGAAAATAACATCATAAAAGCTCAAAATCTGCCTCCTCTGGAAGAAGACGAACGTCTGAATGAAATACTGTTGCGCAATTTGAAGAAAAATCCAGACTTTGTTGGACAAGTAATTATATACATTTAAAAATACTTTTTCTAACTGAAGCGGAAAATGCTGATACTTGAATTTGCAGATCGATGCTCAAACAGGAGAAACCAGAACATATAGAAAATTAGCCGATGAAAGCGTTCGCTGTGCAATATGGCTTCAAAAAGAAGGCATAGGCCCAGGTGACATCATCTCTCTCTGTACCCACAATAGCATTGCAGCATGGGTTCCTTTTTGTGCAACTTTTTACATCGGAGCAAATCTTAATCCGTGGTACCACGATTGGCCTCCTGGTAAAGTACTTTTTATAAAATTTAAATTATAATATATCTATTAAAAAGACTGACCAACGACATAATACTGGACCAATATTGTGACCAAAACACCAGTCTTGGCGCAGTATTGGCCAATAGCTAACTTGTCATTGGACAAAATAGCATTTACGGGAACATACACACGCGCACAGTCAATGCTCGTACCAAAGGAATTTTTATTTTTTCATTTTCTCAATAGAGTTAATTTTACGCCCGAAATTTTCTGTAATCTTTCCTCAATCAATTTTACCCGTGTACTTGTGCCATAGTCATATATAATTCTGAATCCAAATCTCGACCTTGTTAAAAAAATGAGAATGACTCTCTTCTGCAAAGCACCTGGATCCCAAACTTCCAGATCAAAGTAATATCCCACGATTTCCTGTCCGTTTTCACACGAATTGATTATGCGCTAATTTATTATAACGTAACAGACAAAGTTTTTGAGGTCGGAATCGTCTCGGTTTCAGATACGGCAAGATACTTTGTGAATCTGACAAAACCAAAAATTATTTTCGCCAACGAGGATGCAGCTAAAATGCTCATTGAAATACTCAGAGAGGAGAATGTCAAATCGAAAATCGTAGTTTTTAGTAACGTTCCTGGATTAGAGTCTTTCGACGATATTATCAAAAAACAGAGTGCAGAGGAAGTGGAGAATTTTCAGTGTCACCCAGTAAATCCAGAAGATGATGCCTTAATGTTATTTTCATCTGGAAGCACTGATTTGCCCAAAGGCGTTCAACACTCCTATCGAGGATTATATTACAATACGTATCGATTTTGTAACTTATTTGAAAAATCAGAAAATATGGTTTTGATGTATAATTCACCACTATACTGGATATCCGGATGTTTGTGTACATTATGGAGCATCTTGTCCGTATATCAAACCATTATCGTGAACAATCTAACACCGGAAGAGCTTTGCAGAAATGTAGAAACATTCAAGGTTTTCTTAAATTTTTAATTTTTTTACGCGCAAATTAATCAAATTGATCGAGATGCTCTATGTTTCTTTTCTTTCTTTCTCTTAATATTCTTTTTTCACTTCTTCAAAGAGGAAGCTTTGTTTCGTTAACATTTCTGTCCATTCAAAATATTGAAAAAAATATTGTTATTTTTTTTTCAAATAACTGCTCAAACTTCCACAACTTGACGCTTTCATGTACTTCCGGACGAAAATTCATTTTAAAAAAACAAATCGGAAAATGAATTAACATTTGATATTGTTTCAAGAAATCATTAATTTCTATAAAATTATTTTATAATTACATGAATGTTTCTTCTTTAAAGAAGCGAAGCATGCATTTGCGGAATGATTTCATCAATCCCCTTTCTTTGTTCAAATAAACGCAGTTCTTATAGTGAAACAGTTTAATGGTATGTAGGTGCAGTGGGTGTTCATTGGGCCAAGAATTGTAAATGAACTCTTCAAATCATACGAAATAATGAAAACATTCGATTTATCTTCTATAAAATATATTTGGACTGGCGGCTCAAAAGTGCAAGCGGAAATCACAAATAGAATTAATAGTGTATTGAAGAATGCTGGCGCTGGTGGAGAAATAATTCAAGCATACGGTAATTCTAGATAATAAAAACCTTTTTTTTTAACATCCACCTACAGAGTAAGAACTGCCATGCTCTTCAATTACGTGGAAAGGGCTTCAATCTACCAGGCTGTGCGAGAATAATATTGCTTTCATCCACTTTTCGATCAAAATTTGACAATATCGTCGGCAATCGCCTATTTTGCGCACTTGTATCACAAATAGCTGCTTTTAATCCTTTACTGAACACGATTCTTTCAATATATTTCTCGCGTTCCATCTATGGTATCACATCCAATTCTAATGTATCAAATTTTGATTTAAAAGTGGATCAACTTTTTGCACAATGCGGAAAAACAGCTGACAACTACATAAATACACATGGAAAAATAAAATTACGTTCACACCTTCCTACGTAGATACCCAGGATTGTCTTTCTATTTTTGAAACGATTTAATCCACTTTCTTATCAACATTTGACACCTTGGGATTCAGTGTGCTATTGCACATATTTCAAAATACGTATATATGTATTCTTCAGGACTCACGGAATCAGGTGGAGCGGCAGTTATGCAACGAAGAGGTCATAATAATCATGATTCTTGCGGAATCGTGTCCTATGATTTACAATTGAAAATAATAAATATCAATACCAAAGATATCCTAGGACCCAATCAGAAGGGCGAGATTGTTCTCAAACAGACGAATATGATGAAATCTTATTTCAAAAATCCAAAGGCCACTAAAGAAGCAATCGACGATGATGGTAAGAGAGAATTTTCATTCATCATTATTTTGTTTTCCTACTATTCAGATATGAATAGGTGTGTTTGTATTTTGTGTTTATTATATACAACTGTTTGATTTAAAAGATACATTTTTGTTTGCAAAGGTTGGCTTCACACTGGAGATTTTGGCTATTATGACTTGGAGGGCAACATCTACATTGTGGACCGAATAAAAGAGGTGATTAAATACAGGGGATATCAAATTTCGCCAATAGAAATCGAAAGTCTCCTTGCCAAAGATCCCGAAGTCTTGGATGCTGCTGTTGTTCCTGCACCTCACTTAGTGGATGGCGAACACCCAATGGCTTTTGTTGTAAAGACCAAAAATGCAGAGGTAATTAGTAGAAATTCAGTCTAATCACAGTCTGGATATACACTTAGAGAAATTTACTCTTGTGTCAGAAGGGTGCTTCTTGACACAAATGGAATTTTCTCTCAAATTTGAAGTTGAAAGGAATTTCATTTGTCTCAAAAAGAATCTATTTGTAGCAAACATCATAGCCTTTTGCAACAACCTTCAGATAATCTTGCAGACAAATAATTTTATTTTTATGACTAAGATATTCAAGTGGTTCAATACAAAACGGGCAAGATAACTTTTTCTCTGAGCCTATGAGCAACATTTTTCTGGACACAAATAAAAGTTTCATGGCAATATCAAGATTTAGTTCTGAAATTGAGGTAACGAGGTAAAAACTGAGATTGTTTATTTCTGTACGCACAGGTATCCAAAGAGGAACTCGAGAAGTTGACTTCAGTTCTTGGTGACACTAAAAAGCTCCGAGGTGGAATAATATTTCTAGAAAAATTACCACTAACGCCGACAGGAAAAATTAATAAAATGAAACTAAAAGAAATGGCTAGGGCTTATCATGGCTTTTGAAAGTATCTTGTTTGTAGTTTTTTCTCCATGAAAGTAATTTAACGGCGCGAATATGGATAAATGTTGTATGTGAGATATGACACATATGGTACACTTGAAACTGCAGCACTCGTTAACTTTTTAGAAAAAAACTAATTTTAATCAAATCCAAATAAAACAATTTGACACAATACTCCTTTGTTAAATTATCTCCGGAATTTTTAGAATATTCCAGACCAATTGAATTCCGTAAAATTTGCTAGTTGTTCACTTGTCGAATACTGTATCCGATCAAAATTTGAGTAGCCATACTTTGCGGCTTCATCAAAAAGTACCAGAAACGAGTCTAAAACTTCTTGTCCATTCGGAATGATTTGTTCGGCTGGGAGTAAGAAACCTTTCTTCCCCTGGTCACGCAATTCATAAACGTACACAATAGGAAGTTTCAAATTTGCTTTAACCCAGTCAATTGAACCGCCAGTGGCAACGTCTGTAAAAAAGCAAATCATTCTAATAACATCTGTTTAAAATATTGTAAAGTTGAAAAAAATTTGTCATAATTGGCTACTATTAAGAAAAATATAGCGTAGAGGGTCGATAAAGATAAGTGTGATGATGGGGTTGGTAAGACAAAGAGCAAATTTGAAATTAAAAACGAATAAGTTATTAACTTTTATTCTTACTACATAAAGATTATGGGTTAGTTACGTCACATATGTAGATCAGGATTTACAAGTGGTCGTTTGATTCCAACCAGACTTCGTGAAATTATAGTATTATGTAAGAGACATTCGGTATCCAAAAGAATTTTTAAAATTACAGGAATTATGCCATGTTGAATTTTGGCATCACTTTTTTTTAAATTATTGATATTTCTGAAACCGCGCAAAGAATTTTAATAAACTTCGAAATTAATATAGAAAAAATTATACGATTTCACATAATAATACGAACGTTTTTTTTTAACTTTGACAAAAAAAAGCTGAAAGAATATTGGAATTCAATTTTTATTTAATATGACACCTTTTTATTTTTTCTCTGGTCGCAATATCCGTAGTTACTCGTGATACTCGGAAGGTTTACGGCCATTTGTAAAAAAAAAATTCAGAGAAAATTTGAAATGATTTAGGTTTTATCCTGAAAGATTAATTTTAGGTATTGAATATTTACAATGAATCTGGAGAAGAAATCAATAAATTTAAAACAAAATTCAGATTTTTAAAGATTTCGAAACAGAAGCCCTTTGAGAATTTTGGATAGTTTCAAGAGAATAGAAAAAAATTAAGATTTCTGGGAAAATTTCAAATGAGTTTTCATGTTAAAAAATGAATTTCGAGAGAAGATCGTGAAAGGTTTCAAAATGTATAAAATGATTTCCTAAAATGTCAAAAAAGAATGTAAAAGATTTTAAGGCAAGCATTTTCAATTTTCAAAGATTAGAAAATGTTAGAAAAAATTCGAGTGAGTTTAAGAGATATTTAGAAGCTTAAAAAATGAGAAAATAATTTAAAGCTTATTGCAAAGATTTTTTATAATTTTAAACAAAATTTAGGTTTATGAGGATTTCGTAAAAAAAAACTTTTTATGAATTTTCAAAGGTTTCAAGAAAATAAATTTTTGTTGGTAGGAACTATTTTGTAGAAAATTTAGTAAAAATGTGATAATTTTTTGTAAAAAACCTAACTGTTTGGTTGGAAATTAATCTGTTTGGTTGAGAATTCAACTACTTTGTTAAAAATTCGTCTTTTTGGATAAATTCAACATTTTTCATTTAAAATAAAATTAAAAAAAAAAAATATTCTTGTTTGAAAATCAATTTGTTTTGATTGATGATTTAACTATTTTATTGAAAATAATTCTTTTATGGTTGAGTTTAACTGTTTTTATTTAAAAATAAAAATCTGTTCCGGATGAAAATTAACTTCGTTAATAGTTGAATAACTTTGTTAAAAATTCATTTTTGTTGTTGTTGAAAATTCATGATTTCAGTTGAAAAGGCAACTATTTTATTGGAAATTTATCTTTTTTGTTAGAAAATGAATCTTATTGATAGAAACTACTTTCTAAAAAAATCGTCTCTTTTGGTAAAAATTGAATATTTTTTGGTTAAAAATGTAATTTTTTTGTTGAAAATGATTTGTTCTTGTTTGAGAATTCAAATATTTTCATAAAAATTCGTTTTTTTTGGACGCGCTCAATTTTGAAGATTAACTTTTTGTTGAAATATTGATCAAATGTATCTGAAATCTTCAAAAATCTTCTTTTTTTTCTCAACAATATTAGGAAAATTATATTTATATTTTAAAGAAGAATAAACTTGAAAGATAAATATTCATTCGAAATTTTCAGTTTCATTAAGGATTGTTTTTATCATAAAATCGAAGAACAACACGTTCGTATAGCGCGTAATTGATAATGCTAGTGCAATAAAAATTTATTTATATAATAATAATTAGGGAATAAGATTTTAATCTACACATTTACACAGACTAAACCTCCATTCCAAATTTAATATCTTCTCAAATATTTGAGACATCATTAATCAAAGTATGACATTGTAATATTGTATTCACACTTATCCTTATCGATCCTATATAATAAAAATTTCTCAATAATTGGATTCATATACATACACAATGTCTCCACAATATTTCCATATCTATAACGTGTACCATATCTTCTCTCAAGAGCTTCAACTGTCTTTTCTGCAATAGCTAGCTGAAATAAAAATTTTACATCGATTTAATATGCCTGCTTGTTATTTTACTACATAAATTGGTAAGCAACGCAAAGCAGTAATCGAAATTCCCATTATTTCTAATCTACAAATAATTTCAATTAATTTTAAAAGCTCATGCATTGAGCTAATCAAAATGTTTGAAATAAAACCTTATATATATACTTTACGTTTCGTTTGTTGTGAATAAGAAGCTTTCACAACAATAATAAAAACCGTGTTTTTTCAATACTTTTCAATATAATAGCATAGGCAAAGGTTCTGTCTGAAGTTCTTTACAATAAAGAAAAATAAACAATATCTTCTATTTTTTTTCAAACATATGCATGAGTTTTGCTCAACATTATACTTCGTTGTTTAACTTCACTGACATATTTCTTTAGAGGAACAGAAGACAGAGGTTATATGTTTTTTCTTTTTGATTGTGAAAATCTTAAGAAGTACTTCACCCTTCATTTTCTTTTTATATATTTTACTTATATAAAGGAAGAAATATTTATTATTTGAACATACACAATGTTTAATAGTATATTATGCACCAAGGGGGATAAGAGGAAAATCAACGTGCCTCCCCCCATGATTCACACTTAATTTTATGTAACAAATGCATGTGCTATATAAAATGAATGAAATCAAATTTGTTCTGAAATACTTTTTTAAGTTTGAAATAGAAAGATTTCAACTTTTACTCATGCGAGCAGCTGACGTGCCGCCACTGTATCGAAAGAATGGGGCCCTTTCACCAATTATACCAAGCCGAACGAGCCAAAGACCAAACCATACCGATTCTTCGTAATTATCAAGTTTTTCCTCCGTATGTCCATACGGGAACATCAAAAGTTGGGAATAACTGTGGAACGAGATGTAAGCAAAAAGTTCATCAGAAATTGATTCCAGATACTCGGCCAGAGAACGTGTCTCAATTTCACTGAATGCTGATGTTCCGGCATATGTCACGTGACATGGATTTTGGCTGGTCCCACCAACTTGAAAATTGCAAATATCCATGGTTAATTATAGCTCGCTTGAATCACACTGAATCTGCAAATACGTTTTAATCACAATAAGAATAATAAGATAGCTCAGAGCTCTACTTTTCCATTTGTATCCCCAATTTCTGTTGGGATCAACTCCATGACATGTGGGAGAAACTGGTTTTCTTGTTTTTCGCCAAAGTCGGTTCTGTAGTTTGGTACATGAAAAGAAATGATCAATTATTTTAAAAATGTCTGATTTTTTATTCTTCTGTTGTTTGAAATTTGAGCACACCCACCGTCGAATGAGTGTAGACATAGCCATCGGGATTGCATACCGGAAATATGTACCAATCGTATTTCTCTGCCAGAGTTCTTACATTTGGATCTTGGCTGGTCAAAAATTCATTGAGGAGATATGTTGCTGTAGCTGGAGAAATCCACTCTCGTGCATGCATTCCACCCTCAATAAATACTCCGGGATTCCCTTCAGCAAATGATAATTTGACGCCAATAATTCGGCGACCTTGGTAACTCCAACCACCATATATCACTCTTATATTATGAGGATATTCTTGTTCAAGGTATTCGAGCCAGTCATTTATGTCACTCAGTGTATGGTATTGTTTCCAATTAAATCCGGTTCTTGATGATCTGTATTTGGAAGAAACTTCTGAATCCATCAACTTCTGGACATCTTTGATGTATAATTGGTAATCAAAGAAATTAGATCTCATTAAATTTTTAAATACTGGCACAATTGTTGGCGATATCATCAAATCTACGGAGGCATTCACATGTGTAGCCGGTTTCCAGAAAGAATATAACTGTAATAATATTAGCTCATTATACAAAAGACTCTATTTTTCTCCGAACTGGTTCAATTTATTAATCAATAAAAAGCTGAAAACCCCATATTGTATGTATTGCGAGAGTACTTACGGATTCATAATTTTCTTCCAGATCCTGAAGAAACTGCACTTGATGATTGGTATTCGGATAGATCCTGTAGACTTTAAAGTTTTTATACGAAACTTTAGCTTCTACTGTAGCTAGGACAATAATAACTGTACTTGCCAAAATGGAAAGCCTCATTCTTTTAGTTCTAGTATTATATGTATATACCAGTCGGAATGGTCCAACACTAATCAGCAAATTCTCTCTGGAAGATTTTAGGCGAATGAAAATACGCATCCGTTACAGCTATATGCCACTCAAATTAATAATGCAACATGAAATTTTTTCAAATTCATTATAAACTATCCAATTTTTAGGATTATCCAAATAATTACGAGATTTCACATTCACTGAAATATTCTACAAAGTAAAGAAATCACTTTCAAATTTTTGATGCTTAGTATTCTATAATGTAAGAACTGTACCACCATACTATTTTAGGATATGCTTTCTGTCTCACGGAGCGACCTTTCTAGCGGAACATTCTCTTCATGCTCGCTTATAATACTTTCGGCGGTTTTACAAAAAAAGGCTTCATCACAGATTACGCTTTCTTACTTGAGTAACCAAATCGGTTTTACGCACTGTTGTGAAACAAAGCGTTACAGATATGTCTCTATTATATAACTGATATACATACAACATAATTTACTGGCTACATTCAATAATAATTTTAAATATCGCTCTTTTCAAATTCTGATACTTTATAAAGATAAAAGCATATATTTTAGATCATTCTACTGGAAAGAAATTCTTGCAAATGATAGCTGTTATGGATTGCTTAATCAAATACGATCTTCAACATTTTTAATGTTATAAAAATATAATATTATAATATCATATTGTATTAGATATTATATTAGAACGAAAATAATTGATTTCAGAGCAAGACTTATTCTAGTATATGGTCCATATACTCTTGCATTAATTTATAGATGAAAAATTTTACAATTATCTTAATTTATAGCTTAATAGTGTATACCCGTTTAAAGAGAACAATGTGCTTGACATATAAGAAGTCACTTTTCTTTGATGCACCTACAATTTCCATACTGTAAAATTAATGTTGAGGCTAACAAAGAATTTGATGCAACAAAAATGAAGTTACTTAAAATTAAATTACACCTCAAGCCGATAAATATTTTGTAATTCGTCATAATATTTCAATGGTTCCAGTTACGCTACTGTAGTTATCATTCTAGATTGCAAAATTACTTTCTGGAATTCGACGTGTTCAAATAAAAAGGTTCCATCTCGGAGAAACCGAATGAAAATGTGCGAACTCGTGAAGACCAAATAAAAAGATGCTACAGAATTGAGGGCGCTGCTATCCATAATACAATTTATATGGAATTTTGAAGCTTTGAGTGTTCACCACGCGAGTTAGCACCTTTTCATTTGGTCTCTAGGATATGGAACCTTGTCATTTGGGCACGTCGATTTGTTTAACTACTTTGAGGAATGCAAATTACAGAAAGAGTGAAGGGGGTAGAAAACGGCAGTCTTTCGTGAGCATGATCTTTAGTATTCTGAGCGACCATATTGGGGTTTTTTAGCAATAATTAAAATTCTTGGGCTTGTTTAATTTTTACAAAAACTCAATTTTGTTGTGGAGGTGCTAGCTTGCATTAAGCTATTACTTCCACTGTCTAAAATCACAAAATAATAAAGACGCTGAATTTGTTGGCATAGATTATGATACTCGAAAACATTAGTTACGACTTTTTAACTCTTACTTTAGCCGTCAAAAACCCCTTTGCACCACGCGAAGATGACTTTAACAATGAACTTTAGTCAGATATCACTCTTCCCATGAATGGATCTTATAGCTTATAAAATTCTAATTTTACAAACGCCCATAAAATATTTGTTACATATTGTTTACTATTTTTAATTTAATGTTGAAATTTGAATTTTATATCACGATGTGGATTGGAGGGCCCCTCTGACGTCAAAGGGGTCGGATTTTCCACCAATCACAGCTTATGTGTCAGTGGTTCTCAAATATATTTTTCTGTGCCGATGTTTTGTTTTGGTTATCTGCACGTCGAAAATAGAAGTCGCAAAATATTATTTTAAAAAATGTCAAAGGAAGGTTTCGTAAAAGCCAATAGCGGAAATCTACCGAAAATAGATATGTTTATGGTAGCGGAGTATTTTAAGAGTAATTGTGACTTCGTAAGTGCAGAAATACGAGGAGTGAAAGTGCAACAATAAGCGCCTTTATAAATATATTATTTCTAACAATTATTATTGTACAATTATAGTTTGTCATAATTGATCAAACTTCTCAATACGTGAATTTTGTATTTTATATATAAAAATGTTTTCCATGATACGTACATGTCCATGTATGTACGTATCTTATAGGTTATGTTTCGCTACTGTGATATAGAAGTTTTTGTTATTGTCAAAAATGAAAATACTTTTTTGCACAAATTTTTTTTATACTCCGACCTGTGGTAAATCAGGTTCAGTTCCCCCGGGTTTTTGTCCACAAAAATTAAAAAATTTTAAAACTGAATTTGGAGATGCTATAGAATAGTATAACGGACGTCCCCGAACTCTTTTTTGAGGGATTATAACAAAAAAAAATTATTTTGCTAAACTTGAGTTTAGCCTAACTTGAGGTTAGGAATTAGCAAAATTAAATTTTTTAAAATTATCCCACAAAAAAAGAGTTCCGGGACGTCCGTTAGCATGTTCGCTATCATTCCCCAATTTTTTAAGGCAAAGTCTTTATTATTGTAGGAAAAAAGCCGGGGGAACCTAAGACTGCTAAAATCGATAATTTTCTAAGTATCACATGCCCTTAAGCCATCAAATAAAAATAGTTAGATTTGACACTTGACTGTGGATTAACCTCTTTACCATAAATTTCATTAGTTTACTTCAAAGCCACATCGTCACATTGATAATTATGAGAACATCTGAGTCACGTGACACCCACGTGACACCAACTTGAATAAGTGTTTTCCCGCCTTCAATTTTTAATAATTGTTTTCTGTTGAATGGCTCAACAGAAAAAAAACTTAGAACGCATATTGAGTTTAAATTAAAATTAGGTGTTAAAAAATGATGTTATCTAAAATTGTGAGACAACCCTATTTTGCTTTAAGGCTGTACATTAGGGTGGTACCAAAATGCATTGGAAATTTTTTTTTTTGAATTTTTATCGGGACACACCCCAAATTTGTTCGAATCCACCCAAAAATAAATCCACTTTTTTTTGTTTTGAAAAAAATGATATTTAGGAGTGGCACAAGCCCCATGAAGTTTAACATGTATTTCCCATAAGAAAGAAAGATGTTTTTGTAAACCTTATTCAGAATCCTCAATATTATCTCAATCGAGTTGAAACTCAAAATTTCTCTTCACAATTAGCCATTAAATACGAATAAAATATCACTTTTCAAAAACCAACACCATAAGTCTGTTTCATAGGGTCCCCAAGAAACCCCATAGGTGAAAAAATGGGTTTTGCGAGTTTTTGGCGCTAATTATGATTTTTTTGCGGCTTTTTGAATGCGGATTGTTTCTCATACATAAAATAGTACTACGTACAGAAAATTATATATTTTCATGAATTGTTTAAACAATTTATTATTGTTTTTAGCAATTTTCTCACAGAATGGAGTTAGAAAGACGCGGTTTTTTCACGAATTTTCCATTTGTTGTCCAATTTTCAACTAGATGGAAGTGATAGTTCATCAATGTTAACAATAGTGATTGTTTAAACAATTTATCATAATTATTAATAATATTGCATTTGAATAATGCTAGAAAGATGCGGATTTTTTTTAAATTTCTAGCTTTTTGTCCAATTTTCATATGTCGTGGAGTGATAATAAATTCAAGTCAACAAAATAATTGTTTTAACAATTTCTTATAATAATTAATAATATTATATTTGAATAATGCTGAAAAGATGCGGTTTTTTTTTAAATTTCTGGCTATTTGTTTAATTTTCATTTGCAGTTAAGTAATAATGAATTTATGTTGACAAAATAATTGTTTAAACAATTTATTATGATTTCTGATAATATTCTCTTCGCTTAATCGGTAGAATGTTGCGGTTTTTTCTAAAATTTTCAACTTTTTGTTTATTTTTTATTAGGCGTAAGTTAATAATTAATTATATTCAGCAAGAATAATTGTTTAAACAAATTATTATTGTTTATGACTATGTTCATCTATATCGATTGCGCCTGATAGTTGCGGTTTTTGTCAATTTTAACCTTTCTGTCCTTTTTTCACTTAGTGAGGTAATTCATTAATTAAAGTTAACAGAAAAGTTGTTTAAACAATTCAATATTGTTTATAACTATCTTTTCTCAGATAAGTGCTACAAAGTGGCGGTTTTTTCTAAAATCTTTTACTTTGCATCGCCTTTTTATTTATGAATAAGTAATAAGTCAACCACAATAAAAATGAGTTTTCGAAAGGTATTGTTATTTTAAGTGAATTTTTTTTGCTCTTTTCCAAATGCTTAAAAAAATTAATTTAAAGAAAAAAAGCTATTTCACACAAGAGGCAAAAACAAAGAATTTTAAATATCGGTTTTATTTCAGAAAAATATATATTGACGAAAAGGAAAGAGATTATTTAAAATATAGTTTTCTCTAATGTTTATTTATTAATTATTAGTAATTAAGCAGGCGAGACAAAGTGAAAGATTTTAGAAAAAACGGCCACTTTCTAGCACTTATATAAGAAAAGATAGTTATAAACAATATTAAATTGTTTCAACAACTTTTTTGTTAAATTTATTTAATTATTACCTCACTGAGTGGAAAAAGGACAGAAAGGTAAAAATTGCCAAAAAACCGCAACTATCAGGCGCAATTGATATAGATGAACATAGTCATAAACAATAATAATTTGTTTGAACAATTATTTTTGCTGAATCTGTTTAATTATCAAGTCACGCATGATAAAAAATAAACAAACAGTTGAAAATTTCAGAAAAAACCACAACATTCTACCAATAAAGTATATAGGATTTTACTAATAATGATAATAAATTGTTTAAACAATTATTTTGTTAACTTCAATTCATTATCACTTCACTCCAAATGAAAATTGGACAAAAAGTCAGTAAATAAAAAAAACGCATCTTTCCAGCATTATTCAATTATAATATTATTAATAAGTATAATTAATTGTTTAAACAATCATTTTGTTAACTTGAATTCATTATTACTTCACTCCGAATGAAAAGTGGACAAAAAACCAGAAATTTAAAAAAAAACCGCATCTTTTCAGCATTATTCACATTAAATATTATTAATAATTATAATAAATTGTTTAAACAATTGTTTTGTTAACTTGAATTTATTATTACTCCACGACAGATGAAAATTAGACAAAAAGCCAGAAATTAAAAAGAAATCCGCATCTTTCTGGCATTATTCAAATGTAAGATTATTAATAATTATGATAAATTGTTTAAACAATCAATATTGTGAACATTGATGAACTATCACTTCCCTCTAATTGAAAATTGGACAACGAATGGAAAATTTGTGAAAAAACCGCGTCTTTCTAACTCCATTCTGTGAGAAAATTGGTAAAAACAATAATAAATTGTTTAAAAAATTCATGAAAATATATAATTTTCAGTATGAAGTAATATTTCATGTATTGGAAACAATTCGCATTTAAAAAACCGCAAAAGAATCATAATTAACGCCAAAAACGCGTAAAACCCATTTTTTCACTTATGGGGTTTCTTTGGGCCCCTTTAAAATAGACTTGGGGTGCTGGTTTTTGAAAAGTGATATTTTATTCGTATTCTATGGGTAGTTGTGAACAGAAATGTGCAGTTTCTACTCGATTGAGATAATATTGAGGATTCTGAATAAGATTTACAAAAACGTCTTTTTTTCTTATGGGAAATACATGTTAAACTTCATGGGGCTTGCGCCACCCCTAAATATCATTTTTTTTCGAAACAAAAAAAAATGGATTTATTTTTGGGTGCATTCGAACAAATTTGAGGGGTGTCACCATAAAAATTAAAAAAAAAAATTTGGCCCACCCTACTGTACATATTAAATAGAAAAAGATTATAGAAATGGGAAACGTGATATATAGAAAAGTTCAATAAAAGAACGCGATTGTATATAATTTTCAACTTTATTGACACAATGAGAAGACCATGTCATTCAACTTGTTAATTTGAGTTGTCGAATAACATAACACTACTTAACATAATACTAGATCATACGACACTTCACAGTAAAGAAAGGATAAATTTTGTTGCAGAGCCTTTTGCTCCAACGATTATTTGACTCCCGATATCATAATGATCTGTCCATTTGGATCACCTTGATCGTCTTTTTCGGATCATTTGTCAGACTCAACAAAATGGCCGCTAATTCTTAGCGCCGATGTCATAACGACATAACCTAAAAATTGTATCTATACGCACGCAAGTGACAACTACACTTAACAGGAGATATTTTCTAATATCAGATTTCGTTAATTTTTTAATTTTTCAAGTACACTTGCTTTTGATTTTTGTATGATTTTTGTTTCATATCAAGATGATATTGATTTTGGTATCATTTAGAACTTTTTTCTTACTGTGCTCTGACAACAACGTATTTAAAAGAACTGGCTCCAATCAGGAAAAATTTTAGTAGGCGGAGACGGAGGCGCAGGTCCATATCTACTTTCAATAATGGCATTCGCCACCCCCTCAGCAAAATGAAGAGCATCATCAGAATATCGAAAATCTTCAAGAGCATCAGCCATAGGTCTTGTCAACTTGATCGGTTTCTCAAGTTCAATCACGTAAATATTGAGATTTTTGTCAATGTTAATATTTTTTATTTTATGGAAATATCTTGTCGTGTCTCTTGGGTTAATGGACCTGAAGCTTCTAATAACATACCCTGCACGCAGATTTCTTGCTTTTCCTATGACGACCAGAGGGTTTATTGCAAAAGCAATGTAAGCTTTACCTCCTGGTAGTACAAGATCGACTCTTGAGGGATCGTGCAGATTGACTGTACGTCCATGGAAAGGTGCAGAAGTCTTCGGGAGTGCTTTGGACAGTAATCCATGATAATTTATTAGATGATTAACGCCAGACGGCCTTGGTCCTGCAAGAATTTTACAAGTTGATTTAATAGCATTATTTAAAGGGTAGAAAAAGGTTTGATCTTCTATGAACGAACCCTTATTATACTTCTACATCAGGGTGGTCCAAAATTACACCTGTAAACATTCGACTTTCGATTTTTGGTTTTCGGAAAAATGGAAAAAGTACTTGCTAAAAATTTTTGTGAATTTAAGTACGGTCGCAAAATTTTTGTGAATTAAAGTATGGTCGCCTCTTAAGGAATGTTTAAGAAATAATTTCCACTCAATAGCTATCAATTCTGACCTCTCAATTTTCTTTTATTGTGCCCGGGAAATGCCCCGGAAAATAGACAAATTAATGCTAATGACGGTATTTTTTGAAAATTTTTCAACATGATTCATTTTTAATCGATAAGGGACGAGTTGCAAAGTATTTTCTAAATAATTTTGAGTTGTTCCAACAATTATTATTTGTTTAAACAAATTTTTTCCTCCTGTAAATCATGGAAAGTTATTATCTTTCGGGGTAAATGATATAAAGTTGTTGAATGTCAAGAGTAGTACTTCTTGTTTAACATATTTGGTAATTAGTCAAACAATTTTGATTTGTTGAAACAATTTTTTCCCCTGTAAAGTGCGAAAAGTAATTATTTTCTGAAAAAATGACAGAATTAAGACATTTTGAGGGCAATATTTTTTGACAAGGATATTTAGCAATTTTTAAATCATTTTTATTTATTTAAACAATGTTTTATCGTTCAAACCATTTTTTCCTGCAAGTTGTGAAAAGTTGTTCTTCTATGCAAATAATGACACAATTAATGAATGTTAAAAGTAATAATTTTTTGTTTAAGATATTCAGCAATTAGTTAAAGAACCATTTTTGAATTCCAAATTTTTCAAATTGAAGAACTTTCGGATGTCAATCATCGAAATTACGTGATATAGCAAGAACGTGCTGACAAAAAGTTTTGTAATGTCTTTTTCTATTAAAATTTTTTTTATTGTTTAATTATTAATTTCGGTACAAAAATAACATTGATCATTGTTTATATATATATATATATATATATATCATTATTATAATAAACTTCAGATTTCTGTCGTTAAATAATTTACCTGTTAGTCATACATAATTTGTGAGAATACATATGAAGATAAGTAAGTTAACTATCTACTTTTCCACAATGATAAGCAACATTATTTTTAATTACTTACTAGACTAATATGTGCGCGCGCAAGCGCGCGCCAACTTTTGTGTTCACGTTTCTCCCTTACTCAATTTTCGAATCACTATTTATTCTTTCAAATTTCTTGACCAATCAAATTCTTGATTTTATAACACAAAAAGTTGTAAAGAATTATTTTCATTGAATCATTGAAATAATTTTTACTTCATATTTTTGTGAAAATTTGAATTATTAATAGCCCTTCAAACTATTCCAGAGAGAATTAAAATATATGTGCACAGAATTTCGAAATGAAAATTCAGATACTCATTTCACAACATCCCAAAATTGAAAAAAAATATATAATTGGAATAGAGGTATTTTAAACATTAACAAACTCTTATTATACAATGTATAGTCAATAGTCAATTATGTAACCTTGAAGTACATAATCAGTTCATGTTACCTAATCAAAAGAAATTAAAATTCAATCATCATGTAATTTAAAATTGTTGAAAAAAAAATCAGCTAATGATTAATTAATCTGTTTATAACATAAGAAACATTCAACTATAATTTTAATTCAAACACTGTAATAATTTGTATACTATATTGAGAAAAAAATTCACTATCATTTCGGAAAATTTAATATATTAGTAACATTCCATTCTAATTTCAGAGAAAATAAGATCATATTCACATATAATTTTAAAAGTTGAATGCAGACACTCGTTTTACAACATCAGCATCATTTCAAAAATAATGTAATTAGTAGTATTACAAATTTAAATAAACTTTTATAATACAAATTATATCCAGTATTCAATTACGAAACCTGGAAGTAAATGATCCATTTATGATTTTGAATTTAAAACAATTTAAATTAAATATTTATGTAATTCAATTTTGTGGTTAAAATAAATCAGCTAATAATTAATTAAACAGTTCGCAACATAGAAACCCTCAAGCAATTATTTTCATCTAAACAATTAAATTACTTTTACTCCATTTTTTTCTTCAATTTTGCCCTTCATTTCTGAATATTTTGATTTATTAATGAGCTCTTTAAAAAATTCGAGAAAATTTAAGTTCTAGTAGAATCAATAATTAATCAGTCATTTAAAAACACAAAAAGCATCACACAAATATTTTCATTTAAATATTCAATCAATTTTGAATTAATATTTTCAAAATGTTTTATTACGTTACTTAAATTTAAATTACTAATGATCTTTTATACAAATTTGATAAAAAATCAAAAGATATGTACATATAATTTTGAAAATTGAATTCAGATAATCATTTCAGATCATCGTAAACATTTAAAAAAATTATATAATTATAATGGAGGTATTTAAAAAAACTTTTATTCTAAAAATTATAGCCAGTATTCAATAACATAACCTTGAAGCGAATAATCAATTTATGTTATCTAATTAAAATTAATCAACATTCAATATTTATGTAATTCAATATTGTGAAAAAATTAATCAGCTTATAATCAATTAATCAGTTCGGAGTATGAAAAGTATCAAATAATTATTTTCATTGAAACACTTAAATAATTCTAACTTATATTGTTATTAAAATTTGAATCATTGATAACCTTACAAACTAATTCCAGGAAAAATAAAATCATTTGTAAAAACAATGTTGAAAATTGAATTCAGATACTCATTTCGCAAATTATGAAGCAATTTGACATTTACGTAACTGGAATAAGGCTATTTTAAATATAAATGAACTTTTATAATACAAATTTCAGCCAATATTTAATTAGATAATCTCAAAATAAATAATTATTCATTTTATTTATTTATTTTGATTATAATCAATTCATGTTACTTAATCAAAGAATATTAAATTCCAATCTTAATGTAATTTGATATTGTGAACAAAATTATTCAGCTTATTCTGAATTAATCAGTTCACAACATAAAAAGTATGAAAAAATTACTTTCATTGAAACTTTCAAATGATTTTTACTTTATAGGTATTTTTCTTTAAATTTTGACTTTTCTTTTATTAAATTTAATTTACTAATCATCTTTTAACTAATTCCAGAAAATGTAATTTTCAACAGAAACAGTTAATATTTAATCAATGAGTTCATAATATAGAGAGCTTTTAATAATTATTTTCTTTGAAATATTGTTGAAATATTGTTAAATATTGTATTCAATATTTATCTGACAATTGAAATTATTAATAACCTTCCAAAGTAATACCAGGAGAAATTTAAATATATGCACATATAATTTTGAAAATTGAATTCGGATACTCACTTCACAACGCATCACAAACATTTTTAAAAAATTATATCATTGTAATGAAGATATATTAAAGAAAGAAAAAATTTTTATCATAAAAATAACAGCCAATATTAAACCACATAACCTTCATGTAAATAATCAATTCATGTGACTTATTTGAAAACTATTCAAAGTAAATCTTGATGTAATTCACTTTTTTGAAAATAATAAATCATTCAATAGTTAATAATAGTTGATTCATCTGTTCAAAACATAAAAATCAATCAACCATATTATTTGCAATAAAACATCAAAATAACTTCTACCTTATATTTTTCTAAAAATTTCAACTATTCATAATATTTTTAACTAATTACATAAAAAATTAGAACACATTTACATATAAGTTTGAAGATTATTTAGATAATTATCTCACAACATCGTAATCATTTCGAAAAATATGAAATTAGAATAAAAGTATTTTAAATATAAATAAACTTTTATTATACAAATCATATCCAATATTCGATTATGTAAAGATTCCTTCTATACTACAATCTTACACAAGAGGGAGGTTACCCTTTTTCATATGAAGGATTTGAACTTTTATTCCTGAAAATTTAATTTATTCATAAAATAGAATCAGTTAATCAGTTTTTCATTTGAAATTGCATTTCTATACATTTAACTTATTAATGACTTTTAAAACTAATTCCAGAAAAATAAAAAAATATGTATATATTAATTAATCATTTCACAACATGAAAAGCAATAAACAGTTATTTTAATAAAAACATTCCAATAATTTTTACTTTATATTTTTCTGAGATTTTGAATTATTAATAACCTTTTATACTTATTCCACAGAAAAGTAAGAAATATGTACATATAATACTGAAAGCAGAATTCAGGTACTTATTTCACAACATCGAAAAATTCACCAAAATTATACAATTGGAATAGAGGTATTTCAAACATAAATAATATTTTATCATGGAAATTATAGTCAATATTCAATTTCATGGCCTTCAATCAAATAATCAATCTATGTACTTAATTTAAACAAATTAAAATATAATCTTTATGTAATTTAATATTGAAAAAAATTGATCAGCTCATGATTCATTCATCTGTTGCCAACATAAAAAGCATTCAACTATAATTTGCATTCAGGCATTCGAACAATTTTTACTTTACATTGTTTTTGAATTTACACTTTATTTAATTTATTTTATTATTCTATTATTATTTTATTAATTTTATTTAATTTCTGAGAATTCGATTTATAAGTAACCTTTTATAGTAATTTCAGAAAAAATTAAAACATATTCACATATTCACACATAATTCTGAAAATTAAATTCAAATCATTATTTCGCAACATCACAAACATTGGCGGACAATGCGTAATTGGAATAGATGTACTTTTTCTTTATTCATTATGTTTCCCCTAAGGTACTTCATTCTTTCTCATTTGCTTCCCTAGCACCCTCTAACTCCTTCATCCACTCTTCCCCCAAACCATCCTCCCCTAGAATCATTATCACATTCTCTTGCCAGCTTCCTTTATCTTCCATTCCTCTCCTACATCCTACCCATACATGCTCCCATATTTCCTCTTCCTATTGGCAAATTTTGCACTTCTTCTCCCCATACATACTTGCCCTTACCTCGTTTCCCAATCTAATTCTTGCTATTCTGGTCCATCTTTTCTCTCCCCATCCCTCTTCTAAATACTTTTGTACTTCTTCCTTTTTTATCATCTTATACAATATATTATATTGTGATTCCTCAATCATCCCCCATCTTTCTATTAATTGTCTTTCTCTCTCCCTTTCTTCCACTTCTTCCCATCCTACCAGCGTATCAAATAATCACATTCTCCTTCTCAAAATTTTTTTGGAACCTTCTTTCTCCTATTCCCCATATCTGTTTAATCACCCCTGCTGCTTTTTTTATCCTTTCTCTTATATGAGCTCTATGATCTCTATTTGCTTGCAAGGTATATCCCAAATACTTAAACTCTTTTACTTCATTTAATTTTATTCCCTTCCATCTCTCCGTTCATTCCTCCTTTCTTCCTCCTCCTTTTCTAAACCTCATTATCTTTGTCTTTTCTACATTTAAATTAAACTTTTTTCCATCTAGGTATTTCTCTAATCCTGTAATTAAGCCCATCATCCCTACTTTATCATCTGCCATCAATACTATATCGTCCGCGTATACCAGTGTATATATCTTTTCGTTCCGTATCCCAACTCCTTCCCATCCATTTTTTTTCTTCATTTCTTCTTCCAAGTCTGATATTAATATAATAAATAAAAGTGGGCTCAGAGGAAATCCTTGCATTACTCCTCTCACCAACCAGAAACTATCTCCCACTTGCTCTCCTACTTTTACCTTGCATTTTGTCTCTCTGAAAATTCCCGATACTCTCTTTGTTAATCCCTCTCGTATCCCCTTTTTCACCATAACTTTTTCTATCTCAGCACGGTCTAATGAGTCAAACGCCGCCGTTAGGTCCACAAACATTGCTATCATTTCCCTTTTCTCCCTTTTAATTCTCCTATTTAATAAATAGTTCAGAACATATATATCGTCGATCACTCCCATCCCTTTTCAAATTCCTGTCTGATTGGGTGGCTGTATCCTTTTCTCCACAACTTATTTTTTTGACCTTTCGATAAAACAGACACATATACTTTATATAGTGTTGGCATTAATGTCAATCCTCTATAATCATTAACCTCCTCCCATTTGCCTGTCTTCACTATTGGTATCACTTCTCCTTCTTCCCATAACTCTGGCCACCCCTCGCCTCTCCATACTCTATTTCCCATTATCCATGCCCATTCCTTTAATTTTGTCTCCCCATATTTCCATACTTCATTTGGAATCTCCTAATACCTTGACTATTTCCTCTCTTGTAATGTCCTCCTCCTCATCTGTTTCCCTACCATCTTTCCTCCTTTCCTAACATTCCTCTCTTCCCCTCCTAGTAAGTCCATAAAATATTTTTTCCATTCTATCATCTCAATATCCTGGTTTACTCTTTTCCTTATCCTTCTCTCATTATTTGACACCTTCCAAACCTCGTCTTCCGTCCTAGCTTTCTAGCTTCTTCTTCAAAACCTTTTATTTTCCTCCTCTTTTTTCTGATCACACAACTCATCAATGAAGTTTAGTTATAGCAATAATAACCAATATCCAATTACATAACCTTCAAGTAAATAATCAATTTATGTGACTTGATTGAAATTTTTTTTTATTGAATCTTTATTTAATTCAAAGTTTGTAACAAAATTAATCGACCAATAATTAATTAAACTGTTCACAACATACAAGGCATGAAACTATTATTTTCGTTGGAATGTTCCAATAATTTTTACTTCATATTTTTCAAAAATTCTGAAAATTGGAATAACTAATAACTTTTTATACTAATTTTTAACAAAATTTAAACATAGTATTCAGATATAAATTTGAAAATTAATTCAGATGCTTATTTAAGCATTAATCTATAATTTGCATCGAAACATTCAAATAATTTTTCCTTTATATTCTAATTTTAATTTGAAATTTCATTTCTATACATTCAATTCATTACTAACCTTTTAAACTTATTGAAAAAAAATATACGTACATATAATCTTGAAAATTGAATTCAGATAGAATTATTTCACAACGTCACCAGTATTTGAAGAGATTATATAATTGCAATAAAGGTATTTTAAAGAAAAAGTAAACTTTCATTATAAAAGTAATAACCAATATTCAATTACATAACCTTCATGTAAATAATCAATTGATGTTACTTAATTGAAAAAAAATCAAATTCAATCTTCTTTTAATTTAAAGTTTTTAACCAAATTAATCAACCCATAATTAATTAAACTGTTCACAACATAACAAGCATGCAACTATGATTTCCATTGAAACATTCAAATAATGTTTACTTTATATTTTTTAAACATGAAATTTCATTTCTGAAAATTTTAATTATTAATAACTTTTTATACTAATTTCAGAAGAAATTTGAACGTAGTATTTAAATATAATTTTTATAATTGAATTGAGGTATTCATTAAAGAATCAATCTATAATTTTCATTGAAACATTTGAATAATGTTTCCTTTATATTTTTTTTTCAAATTCGAGCTCTCATTTCTGACAATTTGAAGTATCAACAACCTTTTAAACTAATTCCTGAAAATTTAAGTTGCAATAGAATCAGTTAATAATTAATTAATCAGTTCACAATGTAAATAGCATTAAAAAATTAGTTTCATTCAAACATTCAAGTAGTTTTCACATTATATATATATATATATATATATATATTTATTGTTTAAAAATTGAATTTCTATACCTTTGATTCAATAGTGAGCTTTAAAAATAATTTAAAATTTTTTTTAAATATATATGTACATATCATATTGAAAATTTAATTCATATACAGTCATTTAACAACGTAACAAAGACTTTAAACAAATAATTAATCAACCAGTTGAGAAAATAAGAAGCATGAAATTATAACTTTCATTAAAAAATTCAATTATTTCTCACGTTATATTTTTTCAAGCTTTATAATACATCACTGCAGTAGCGTCTGAGACTACATCGCCATTCATCTAATCTCTTCGAGTAGACTATAGTCACGAAGGAATAGTATACTATTTCTTCGTGACTATAGTACATACCATGTCATTGCGGTACCTACAATACTATCGGCGGGACTATAACGCGCATATATCCTGATAAAGAACATCTGCGCCTGGATTAAAAACGTAGAAAAATTACTGAAATACATTTTATTTTATGCCGTGTATTGACAAAGTTAGTCATAACAAGCAAAGATATAATATCTTTAATAACAACTTACATTGAAATAATTATCGGCGATCGATAAAATGAGAAATCTACTTTTTTAATTCTGTTATAGTTTTAATTTTTAAATATAGAGGTCACCCTATGACTTACTATAGCTAACAGAAATTCTTCCTCCATGAAATTACGAGTTTTCATCTATAGGATTGTAAGAATTTTTAGATGAAAAAATAAAAATTTTCCACATTACAACTATTTTCATTCGAAGAAAGAAATATTTCTTTGAATCAAAAGAAACTTTTTTTTTTACTGAGAGCCAATGAATAGTTTTGTTTGATTGGAAGGAATTTTCTTTAAATCTAAGAATCTTTTTTTGGTTGAAATATCAACTGTCAGATTTTTTGTAAGGAACTCATTATATTTTTTTTTAAATTTAACTATTTTGTTTTAAATTCGTTTTTTATCAAACTTTTTTTTAAATTAAAAATTTACCTATTCTAGTTTTGGTTGAAACTTGATCCTTTTCGGTGAAAATTCAACTATTTGCTTGAAACTTGGAACTACTTTGTCAATAATTTTTGTTGAAGATTCATAATTTCAGTGGAATATTTTTCCATTTGTTTGAAAATTGTACTAATTTCATTGAAAATTCGTTTTATTATCATTTGTTAACTTAGAAAATTGTAATTAATTTAACAAATTTAATCAATTTAACTAGTATTACATTTTATTTTCGGTAATTTTTGAACGATAATAGAATATATCTTACAAATGTTTATATCAATAAATACTATGATCTTATCTGAATGCGAAACGCCTTTTAAAAGTTTAATTTAGTCCAAGCAAAGTTATTATATTGCTTATTTTATATTATTTTCTATGTCAAATCGAACTAAATAATTAAAAATTTTAACAGTCGTTCAGAGAGATAAAAAAATTAAATAAAAGTTTTCGTTAAAATTGACAAAACTAACATATGAAGGGTAGTTTTCGTGAACGAAGTGAATTATATATTTTTTTTGCTGAATAATGTTTGTTGTAGGGAATGAATTTTTATTTAAGTGAATGAAAAAGAAGAAAAAAACATGAAGGATGAAGTTAAAACTTGAGAAGCTCGGACGAAGTAAGGTGTAAATGAAATATCAGGCTAAGTATACCCCTTTCTTTTTTTTTTCTTTTATTGTATACTTAATAAGAGCTTTCTGCGTTTTATTAAATATTCATCATTTTGATTTAAAATTCATCTCTGATTGAAAATTTAACTATTTTGTTGAAAATTCGTTTTTTTTGTGTTTTGTTAAAAATTAGTTGTTTCAAACAGGAAATTTAACTATTGATAATAGATCTTTTTTTATTTGAAAATTGAAATATTTGGTGAAAATTTTTTGTACCTTTTTGGTATAAAATTCAACTATTGATTACAAATTTATAATTTTCAGTGGAAAATTCAATAACTTGGTTGCAAATTCATATATTGTATTCAAAATTCGTATTTTTTTGTAGAAAATTAATCTTCATGGTTGAATATTCAACTTTTTGGTTGAAAATTGAACCATATTAGTTGAAGATTCATCATTTTATTTGAAAATTTATCTGTTTGGTTTAAAATTCAATTATCGCAGTTGAAGATTCATCATTCTATTTAAAAATTGATCACTTTGATTGAAAATTCAACTATTTTGTTGAAAATTCGTTCTTTTTTGGTTTAAAACTAATTTGTTTTATTCAAAATTTAAGTATAATAATAACATAATATAAGCTATATGCTATATGCATGGCTCGGAACTGCCCAAGCTTAAACAAACAGTAAAATAGTAACCATACTTCTCTCGAAAAAGTAACCGGAAATTAACAGTAATGTGCCAAAAGATGAATTGCTAACGAAAACTGTAATATTTAAGAAGATAGCCAAAGAAGATTTTAATTTAATATAAAAAATACCAGAATTCATTCAAGAGACGATTTTTCAACAAAATAGGTTATTTTATTAATTTTGATGTTAAGGTTGTTGACCAGTGAAATATTAATTTTATATGATGTTAATGTTTTTTGTCTACTTGGTCTAAAATGAATATTCATTGAATATTGATAATTAATTTTTTGAGTTTTTGGAAAAAATCTCTCTACCTCCATTGGGATTTGAACACCAGATCTATCAGATTTCCGGTCTTCAAATCCCAGTGGAGGTAGAGAGATTTTTTTCAAAAACTCAAAAAATTAATTATCAATATTCAATAAATATTGATTTTAGACCAAGTAGACAAAAAACATTAACATCATATAAAAAACTAGGTTATTTTTCAACCAAATTGTTCAGTTTTAAGGCGAAAAAGACCAATTTTTACCACGAATTTGAATTTTCAACTAGTGAATACGGATTTTTGAAAAAAAAGTTATTTGTAAACCAAATGTTAAATTTTCTACGAAAACAGGGGAATCTTCAACCGAAAATGAGGAATTTTCAACAAAATGAGTACATTTCTTGTCAGTAAAGTGCCAAATATACTGAAAAAAGTCGAATTTTTACATTCTTCACACGTTTTTAACTAATACAAATTCTTACTTCATTCATTTCGTTATTTCGAGCAAAAAATGTAACCAAAAGTAACCTTTTCATAAAAAAGTAACTTCTTAGTAACCACGGATCAAAAAAGTAATTAAGTTACTAAAAAGTAACCCGCTCCGAGCCCTGGCTATATATGTATATGAATTTTTTTGACCTCGGATTCGGATTCAGTGATAAAAAATACATAGGGATGCATGGGTCTAGTTCAGGGATATTAAATTAAATTTCTTTTGTGGGGCTGTGTTATTGATCAACAAAATCACTTTAAAACATACATAGAAAGCGTCTTTCAACAGGATTTGCATTAGTATTTATTTTTAGGGTCATCTAATCATCCCCTAATTATTAAACCAAAGAAATCGATATCTTATACGGATTAAAATACCACAGATTTTTTAATTAATACATTGATTGACAACATTACTTTAAAGCATATATAGGAAGCGTCTTTCAACAGGTTTTGCATTAGGATTTATTGCTAGGGTTGTTTAATCATCCCTCAATTATAGAAACAAGGAAATCGATATTTTGTACGTGACAAAGTAACAGAGATTTTTTAAATTATACATTCATCAACAAAATTACTTTAAACATAAATGGGAAGCGTTTCTTTGCAAGATCAGCGTTTGAATTTATTGTTAGGGTATTTTAAACATCTCTTAAATATAGAAACAAGGAGATAAATATTGTATACGGATCAAAGCACCATAGATTTTTTTGTTAATACATTGATTAACCATTTCACTTTAAAATATGCATAGGAAGTGTACATGTTTTAAACTGATTTTATTGATCAATGTATTAATAACAAAATCTCTGGTACTTTATCCTGTATAAAAAATATCCATTTCTTTGTTTCAATCATTGAGGGATGAATAAAATATATATATATATATATATATATATATGTATATATATATATATAGTTAAAAGTTTGTCATAAGGACAACCGCAGGATTTCGCCGGGAGCGGGTGCTAATCTAAAAAAATTGCACCAGCTCCCAGCGAACTCGCGGTAAAATTTCAGCTGTAACCACGTCTCACGACCGTGAGATGGGTGGTTACAGTCTGCGCGAACTCAATACGATGATCCGGCGAAAGTCTCGTGCACCCTGAGGACACGGAGCGACCCAAGGACGACCGCCTTCTGCATTCTCCCTGCAAGTGTCTCAGCATTTTGTTGACACGCAGGGATGCTTTTCAGGCTATTAACAAGTGAAACCTTGGCACCTCCAAGAGCGCCAATGATCAGGACGATTAGCTTAACAGAATATTCCGGGTATAACCGTCGCAACTCCCTCATAAGATCTTTATACCTTTCTTTCTTTTCTTTCTCCTTCGCTGTGACGTTTTTGTCCGCTGGTGCCGAAAATTCGATAACGAACAATTGTCGAGAATATGAAGTTCCAATACATGCGGCACTTCTCATTTTCGACAATTGACTCTATTTCTCTAGGGGCGTTCAGCGGAGAGGTATTTGGGCTAATGCCGTAAGAGTGACAGAGATGGTAATAAAGCACTCTCAGTGCCGCATTGTGCCTTTGAATGTAGGTTGTTCTCGCATGAGCTGGACAACTAGATAGTATGTGTCCTAGATGCTCGGGGTGTTCATGACACGCTCTGCAGCTATCATCGGGAATATCTTGGCTCAAAATGTGGCGACGGTATGCTAGAGTGGAAATGACACCATCTTGACATGCCAAAATGGAGCCCTCTATGCCCGACTTCAATCCGGGTGATCTAAGGAAAGCAAACGTCAGCTCATACGACATCGACTGATCTTCCACATTTTTGTGGAAGATGCCGTGCATCTTCTTGTCGAGGAGCTCTTCGCGGAAGTTTTTCTCCTGTGCTTTCTTAATCCGGGCCTTCAGGAGTGAGTATTCAAGATGGATAAGATTTGATGCATTTCGCTCACCCCTGATATTGAAGTCAAGGCCGAGTGTTTCAGCAGCCTCTTCTGCTGCTTTGTAAAGAAACGCCCCTTTGCCTACTTCTTCATGTTTTCTGACCATTTTAAGAAGAGGATCTTGTCCATTTGCGACAATATGTGCTGTACCCAGAATAATCCTGTTGTGAAGACATCCAAGATTCAGTATTCCACGACCACCTTGACGGCGTGAGATGTAAAGTCGTGGAACAGAAGACTTAAGGTGCATGCTTTTGTTCATGTGCATGACCTTTCGGGACCCGATATCGAGGGATCTGAGCTCGTCCTTCGTCCATGGAACTACTCCAAATGAATAGAGTACTACTGGGACGGCAAGCATGTTCGTTGCAGATACTTTGTTCCTCGCCGACAGTTCGGAAGACCATATCTGTCGGAGGAGACGTTTGTATCTGCATCGGAGAGTATCCTTTATAGATGTTACGTCCTGAATGCGGCTTTGTGGCACGCCCAGGTATGTATAGGTCTCTCCAGCGCAAAGGTGTCGTATAGCGCTTCTGTCAACGAGTTCAGGATCTTCGGGGATGCCGTTAAGTTTTCCTTTCTTCAAATTAACCTTGGCGCATTTCTCTAACCCGAACTCCATTCCAATCTCTTGAGTGTACTCTGTGACAATTTTTAGAGCTAGATGTAGTTTCTCTTGATTTCTAGCATAGAGCTTAAGATCATCCATGTAAAATACATGAGTTACCTTATGCTTTCGATTTCCAGGTTTGGCGCATAGGTACCCTTCGGAATGGCGAAGTGCGAGAGATAGTGGCAATAATGTGAGGCAAAAGAGGAGAGGGCTCATGGTATCGCCCTGAAACACACCTCTCTGGAAGGTGATACTGTTAGTGATCACACGATATTTTCCAGATAAGATGGTAAATCTGGTTTTCCAAAGCGGCATTAATCTCTCTATGCATCTCACGATGTGTGGATGAACCTTTAAGCTTTCCAACAGACAGATGATAAGTCTATGGGAGGTTGAATCAAAAGCTTTTCGGTAATCTATCCAGGCCATCGATAGAGATCGTTGATAGGATGCTGCATCTTTACAGACACATCTATCGATGAGCAGGTTCTCCCGACATCCTGCTACGCCTTTCTTCGAGCCACGTTGTTCATACATCTCTCGCCACACAGGTTCAATTGTCCGAAGAATCCTATCATTTAGGATGGCTGTGAAGATCTTGTACAGTGTGTTCAGACAACTTATTGGCCTGTAATTCTTAGGGTCAGCTAAGTTGCCCGTCTTAGGCAGGAGCACTGTGCGCCCTTCCACCAACCACTCCGGAATAGGCTCTTCCGACTTTAGATGTGAGGTGAAAATTCGGGCCAAATGCTGGTGGGTAGAAGGAAACTTCTTCCACCAGAAGGTCTTGATACCATCTGGTCCCGAAGCGGGAAAGTTCTTCATGCCTCTTAATACGTTTTTCACCTCCTCGGTAGTGATAGGTGGGCATTCTTCCTCAGGTGTTATGAGGGCATTGCACAGCTCCTTGAAGCTATTTATGTTCTTTAAGTCTTCTTGAAGTGGATGCTGGACCTCGTAGACTTCTCTCCAAAATGCTTCGACCTCCTCTGGTTTGGGCGGATGGTCGACAGTAATTGGAGGGTCTTGGAAGAGTTTAGATGGATCAGATGAAAATTGTTGATTTTCTCTGACCCACCTCTCTCTCCGCTCTAGACTTCTCCTAGCGTTAGAT
>CAKNXH010000836.1:207631-221260 GCA_932178445.1 Andricus quercusramuli | reverse complement strand
CCCTTAAAAACTAACATCCTTCCATTCCTTATCTCTAAGCCGCACGCTCGTATCGCCTTGCCTTCCTCGCTTCGCCTCGCTCGCATATCCCTACTTTTTCGCATTGCCTCGCTTGCCAACCTCTGTTATCGCTCTAATACCTACTACTTATCTACTATTTACAATATTTACATGTTACTTATATCTACTTTCTCTCCTATTTACAATCTTTCCTTCTCCACTCCTCTTCCTCCTTCCTTCTCTTCATCTCCATCTTACCCAACACTCCCTTCACCCATGCTACTGCCCTTTTTTCCCCCTTTTCATGCAACAATACCTCCATGCTTATCTCACTTCTTTCCACCTCCACGCACTCCTCCAACCAGTGCTCCACTCTTGCATCCCCCTTTCCACACAGTTCACACATCCTCTTCTCTCGCGAGAGCCAGAACCTATTGAAGCCCTCCATGCACCCACACCTCATCCTCGCTATAAGCTCCTGACTTCCTTTCTCTCCTTTCTCACATAAATATTGCGCTCTTGCACTTGGCATAATCCACACATAGTTCCCGTTGAATCTTGACTCTCTTATTCTCTCTTCCCCTTCTGTCTTCTCTCTCTCCATGCCGTTTTGCTTAACCACGTCATAAACCTTCCTTCCTTCCTCGTGCATCCTTCTCACTTCATCCATCTGCAGTCCATTCATTCTAAAATACATTTCCCTCTCAGCCTCCATCTTCCCACCCCCTCCCTTGTTCTCCTTTTCCCACCAACACGCCCTAACTAGCCTACTTCCCCCCTCTTCCAAAAATTTCTCCTCATATTTACACGCCCGGCTCCCTGCTAGAATTCCTACACTCGCTCTCCCCGTCTCCCTCCTGACAATATAATTAGGCGTGTTCCTTGCCAACCCCAGGGTCCACTTTACATACCTCTCCTGCGTTCTATTAACCTCTTCACTTTCCTTCCACCCCCACACTTCTACCCCATACAATAGCACACTCATCACTAGTGAATCAAACAATTTCATTCTCCTTCCAAAATCATCTGCGAATAACTTCTTTCCCAACCCCCACACCTGCCTCATCACTACATTTGCCCTCCTCACTCTCCCTTCATGTGACCATCCACTCCACCATTCCTTCGAAACACGAAGCCCAAGTACACAAACTCTTTCACCTCCTGCACCTCCTTTCCCTTCCACTTCCACTCCCTTCCCTTATCCCTTCCCCCTCCTTTTCTGAACACCATAACCTTGGACTTTTCCACATTCAGCTCTAACCCCTTTTTATCCAGGTATCTTCTCAACCTCTTAATCATCTCCTTTAAGGCCTCCTCGCTGCTTGCCAGCAACACTATGTCATCTGCATACGCTAGTGACCAAATTCTAACCCCTCCTATCCTGACTCCTCCTACCACCCCGGCCTCCAGCTTACTTTCCATATCCGCAATTAAAATCGCAAAAAGCGTTGGGCTAAGTGGACACCCTTGCCTTAACCCCCTATCCATCCAGAATCCCTCCGAAATCCCCTCCCCTCCTCTTACCTTGTCTTTTGTCTCTTCATATATCTCCCTTACCCTTTCAATTAGGCCCCTCTCTACTCCCCTATCCTCCATCGCCTCCCACAACCTCCCCCTATCCACCGATGGAAACGCGCCTTTGAGATCCACAAAAAACGCGTACACTCTCGCCCCTTTCTTCGCTAATTCTCTATCTACCACGTGCTGCAGCACGTAAATATTGTCGATAGTACTCCTACCCGCCCTAAATCCCGCCTGCGTCTCCGGCAATATTCCTTTCCCCTCAACATCCTTCCGCAGTCTCTCTGCCACCACCATCGCATATACTTTATACGCCGTATTCATTAGCGTAATCCCTCTATAATTTTCCTGCATATCTCTATCCCCTTTCTTATACAGTGGCACTATTAAGCCTTCTCTCCACCCTCCTGGGAATCCCTCACCCCTCCAAACTTTCTTCACTACCTCCTTCAGCCTCTCCCTAACCTCTTGTGTACTAAACAGCCATGCTTCGTTCTCTACCCCATCCAGCCCTGCTGCTTTTGACCTTTTCAACTTCCTTATCTGCTTCTCTATCTCCTCGTCATTCAACTCCTCAATCTCTGCCACCCGCGTTCTTCTACTTCCCCCATCCGTCTTCCTTGAATCTGAGCCCTGGAACGATTCTTTAAAAAATTCCCTCCACTCCTCACTCCCTATCTTCTCGCTGACCCCCACCCTGCGCTTCCTAAACCTAGTTATTATCTTCCAGACGTGCCCCTCCGTCTTAACATTTGCTAACTCCTCTTCCAGCTCTTTCTCCTTTTCCTGTTCTTTCTTCTTACACATCAATCTAAACCCCTTCCTCGTTTCTACGTACTCCTCCCTTCTCGCATTACCCTCTTTCCACTTCTTGTACTTCCTCTTCACCTTCCTTTTCATCTTTTTACATTCCCTATCCCACCATGGCTTCACCATTCCTTTCTTCTTCTTTCTGAATACCTTCTTTTGCACACACCCTTTCACGTTCTCTTTCAGATCCTCCCATATCTCTTCCACAGACTCCCCTCTAAAGCGTACCTTTCCTAGCCGCTCCTGATACTTCTCTATCGCCTCCCTCGTCCAGGTCACTCTCTCCCCTATCGAGACTTCTTCCCCGCCTTGTCTTCCTCCACCCTCACCTCTTATCCACAGACTTAATGGCTGATGGTCTGATTCCACCCTCCCCTCTACTGCAAATTTTTCCGTCTCCTCCCATCCTTGCATATTCATTACCACGTAGTCTATCACCGATACCCCCACCTTACTTACATACGTGTATTCTCCCTCTTCGTCCCCATTAGCCATACCATTCGCCACTGCCCACCCTCTATGGTCCATCCAGTCCCTTAGAATCTCTCCCTCCTTATTTATTATCCTATCCTTCGAATTCCTTTTGAAGCTCTCCCCTTCCCTGTAAAGGCCCCCTTCCCTTCCCATCCTCGCATTAAAATCCCCACCCAGTATCACCATACCCTCCTCTCTTTCGCCTAGCAATTCTTCCACCCTTTCTTTAATTCTTTCCATCCCATCCTTATTGTACACTGTCACAAACTTACACGGTATCCCTCCTATTTTTACTTCCCTCATTTGCACTCCCTCCCTCTCTTTCTCTCCATGAACTTCTTCCTCTAATCCATCTCTAACCCCCGTTATAATTCCCCCACTAGCCCTTCCTTTTTTCTTCACTCTGACCGCCTCCTGGAGTCTCCACTTGTACCCCCTTGGCAGTTTTGGCTCTATTCTGTCCCATTCCTTTCTTTCTACCCACGTCTCAACCAGTCCCACAACATCAAATTCTTGTACATACCTCCAGAACTCCTCATCCTTCTTCCTTATCCCTGCTGCGTTCCAATACAACACCTTCAATCCTCCTCTATCCTGCATTACCCCCACCCCCCTACTGCCTACGAAACAAATTCCCCTGCACCTCCTTCAACACCTCTTTCTCCTCATCCCACACCCACATTTTCTCGTCTATTTTTATTTTTCTATATCCTACCTTCGCCGATCTCCCTTCACTCTTCTCCCTTCTAGCCCTGTCGTTCAGCATTCTCTGCAAATCCCTTTCCTTTCTCGTTAAATCGTGATCGATGAAAACTCTCCTATCCTGTATCCTATTTTTATTTCTCATTACCCCCAACTTTTCTTCCCAGCTCTCCATCTCCACAACCGCCACTTCCTTGTCCTTTCTCCCCTCCAACTTAACTTTCCCTACCCTGCCTTTGACCCACCCTATTCTCTGTAGCAGCGCTTCCACACCCTCTCTTTCTTCCCCGTTCTTTAGCTTCAACCCTTTTACTACAATATTATTCCTCCTGTCTGCCTTCTCTTTTCTCTCCATTCTCAACTCCATTGCCCTTAACCTTTCCCTATCCGCCCTCTCCTCCTTCTCACTCCTACGCTCTCCCACTTTCTCTTCTATCAGATTTTCTACCCTCTCCCAAATACCTTTAATCTCGCTCCCCCCACCTCCGCCTTCCATTTCCGTCCTGCCCTCCATCTTCTCAAGCCTTTTTTCCGTCCTTTCCTTCCACACCCTATTTTCCTCTTCCATCTGCTTTATTTTAATTTCTTTTTCTTTCCTTTCCCTCTCTAACGACCCTACTCTCTCCCTCATCTCTTTCATCTCCTTTTCCCATTTCTCATCTCTAATTCTCAATTCCTCCCTCAGCCCCCTGATCTCGCTTATCAGTATACCGAGAGCTTCCTTCTCCACATTTTCCCCCATTTTTTGGGGGGGTGTCCTACTGATTCTCCCGCTTTTTTTAAACGGACTCTCTACCACGCTTTTGTCCGGACTCTCTTGGCTGTCTCTTTTCCTTTTCAAGAGATCCTCCCCGTCACTTACGCTCGATGTTCTCTCCCTCACCTTCTCTCTTCCTTCGTTCCCACTGTCCCGCTTTCTCCCACTCCCTGACGCGCTACTAGACACTGAGCCACGCTCTGTTGGCTGTCGTGGCACGTGGAAAATTTTCTCCCCGTCACCGTCACTACCAGTACTCTCACTACCAACCTCCCGCTTTGCCGCCGGTAACTGGGACCTCTCCATGCAGTACCCTCTGCTACCGCCAGATGTCTCTGCAGAATGCTGTCTATTGCCGCCAAATTTTTCTTTATTTCCTTTTTTTTTTTTTTTTTTTTTTTTTTTTTTTTTTTTTTTTTTCTATTCCTCACAGCCCTTGCAGACACCCCTTTCCCTCACTTAACATCCCCCCAAATTTTCGAGCTCCACCCTTGACCCTCGCAGGCCCAAGACTCCTGACCACAAATTCCCCCGATTCCTTGCTAACCTAACCTCACTTTCCCAATTTGCTATATCCCGCCTCACACCCACTCTCAATATTACTTTTTATCTCCCCAATTCACCCCACACAACCCTACTCACCTCCTCCGCTTCCACCCTTACACTCCACTCACACCTACCACACAAATTCCGTAAATCCTCTCACCACCTGACACTAACCACGTTCTCACTTCCGCCACCAACATGCAAGTCCATATATATATATATATTGTAGGCTTGATCCTTGGTGATTTGTTCTTTACGAAAAGTTAATTTCTCTGCTTCTCTAAGTAAGGGATGATTAAACAACCCTCTAGAAAAATTCGAAGACATCCTTATCCTCTACACCTTCCCTGTTCACTTTTAATATGATTCCTATCCTCATAGATTAATCAGAAAACTTTGTGTGATTTTAGTCATTAAGAAATGTCGATATTCCGAATTAAATGTATAAGGGATGATAAAACAACCCTTGAAGTATACCCAAAAAAACTGTTAATCTTTCTAGATCTTAGATATGAACCTTTTGTTTCGGTAAGATTGATAGCCAAAATGTGAAACTTTTAGCGAAATCTAACAAAGAGTTTAAGAGAAAAAAAAACATTCACTAAAATAAGTATTTTTCTATTAAAATACATGTAAAAATTGAAACTTTGACAATTTTCTATTGAAAAACTGTCCATTTTTTTTACTTTTTCCTTTCGGATTATTGCTCTGCAGGTTCGAAAATACAAAAAAAAAAATTAGATTTAGAATTTTTCACAAAAAATCATTTACTGTACATTTGGTGCGGGGTCTAAAACATTAGAACCATGCTTGCTTTTTATATAGATGGAAAGCCTCACTTTCATGCTTATTCATATAATAATTTGTACTCAAAAATATACTTTTAAATTATTTATAAAGTGAATTATTTGTCAAACTGCTTCATAATTGAGACATGGTTCATGATAGGTACCTTTACCTTAGGATGGAAAAATTCAGAATGATCGAAATGTGGAATGCGATGGTCTGCATCTTGTAAAAGAAGGTTGCGAATTCCTCAGCATTGACAGCATTTTGACACAACGTAAACCAAGAGACATAATTTTATAAGCATATTTTTATAATATCTTAGAAAAAAATAGTATACTTTTGAACGCAATATGGTAACATGGGATGAATTTGATAATTTTAATCTTTTCCTTTAAGACTGGAACTCCTACATAAAGGCAGTTTGGGGCATGGCTTACAATGGCCTTGGCTCATTGAGAGGTTACCTCGAATCCAGAAATTCAGGGCTGTTTGAATCATTTCCACTAGGTTTACATAATATGAATTAACTGAATTTCGTATAAATGTAGATTTTTGTCATCCTAAAGGATGAATATTTTTTGATAATAAATTTAATCAATAGTAAATTAATAAATAAAAAAAACGATTCAGCATGTTTTTGAAAATAAATTAGCTTATGTACAGTCCCTTACGTAAATTAGACTGTGCTAATAGTTCATACTTTTTTCAGTCTTAAGCAATAAGTTGTAAACACACTGCGTAGCCAGAGGTGACGTATTCTATTTACAAGTTTCACAATATTCTCTTCTTATCCCCTCTTATTGTGCCAATGAAGTGGGAAATATAACACAAACGCTTTTTTTAAAATTAAATTTGTCTATTTGTTACGTGTTCCATTTATGTTACCTTTTGTTTAATTAATTCATATTGCCCTCAATAAAGTCATACATTTTCACTTGTCCTCGCGCTTCCCTGCGAATGGCATAAATTTGACTCTACGCTATATGTACATCATACAATCGAAATACGATTAAAAGTGAATTTGAGGTTATAATATAGAATATTATACTATCATAAATTATATATTTACCCAAAGAATTAACGAGGACCGCTGTAACGAGGATCAGAGTGAGAACAAGAATCTTCATTTTTGCCAAGTGTAACAGCACGTATATTCTGCGAGATGCTTCAAATATATTTGCTGTTCGTTATCTTATTTGCTATCTCACTGGAACCTTGATATACCGCCAAAGCAATTCATAGGCCATGCTTGAGACCGGCGGTATGTCAAGGTTAAAAGTGTTTTTGAGGAATTACCTAATTTTGTTACGATGAGGCAGATGTGCCGTTTCCAACACAAAAAAAACAGCCAAATACTCCATCTACCAAAAGGTTTTGTTAAAACCACCAAAAAATTGAGTTGGGTCAACCAAATATTTTGTTGTCCATATAATAACCAAATTCTATGGTTGAACCAACAAAAATGTTGTTGGTTCAACGAAATCGTTTTCTGAGTGCAGATTTTAGGAAACAGTCCCACCCCACTTTTTATAGGAAGAAGCATTTAACGAGGCCCTTTTTTATGCATAACTTTTCGTCTGGAAAAATCCAAAGCATAAGCATTCTTTCCAAAAATCACTATCAATTATTCAGAAATAAATACAAAAATGAGGTGTAAAAAGTAATCTGATGAATGAAAATACTATAGTCACCTTTATAATCCATTTTTTGTACATCACAAAATTATGTACATATTTTATATATGGCATCTTCCTCAGAATACCTTTCTTTTATAGGTAACAAGTGTGTCAATTTTTAAATCCTCATCAGAGGATTTTCAACTAGAAAAGATCAATATCAAAACAATGGAAAAGTTACATTTCCAGTTAAAAAATTAATTTTTAACAAAGAAAAAAGAAGACTTTTCCACTGAACAGTTACATTTCTAAAGCAGGCATAAGCCTTCAATCAAAAAAATTAATTGTTAACGATGTAGTTTAACTTTTACCCAAGTAGTTGAATTTTCAAGTTTAAAAAGATTAATTTTCAACGAAATAGTTAAACTTTCAACCAAAGAGATGAATTTTAAAGTGAAAATATAACTCTTCTAACAAAAAAAAATTATTTCCTAACAAAGTGATTCAATCAAATCTTTCAAATAAAATAGTTGAATACTCAAACAAAGAAGAAGAATTTTTAACCAAAAAGTGGCATTTTCAAAAAAAAAAAAAAAAAAAAAACCAAAAGTATGACTTTTTAATAAAATAGTTTTATTTTCAATCAAACAGTTTCATTTTTGTCCGAAAAATGAAAATTCTACTAAAATAGGTGAATTTTCAAATTAAACAGACAAATCTTCAAACAAAGAATTGAATTTTCATCCAAAAGTACTTCAATAAACTTTTCTACAGAAAAATAGACATTTTCAACAAAAAGTAAATTTTGTAGGAAATAGTGGAATTTTCAAAAAAACAGTTGGATTTTTATCCAAGAAAGATGCAATATTTTTACTAAAAACAGATGAACTTTTAAATTGAAAAGACAAATTTTCAGAAAAAAAATTTTTCTTCCAAAAAATATTTCAGTTGACTTATCAGCAACAAAATAGGTACATGAGTGAAGGACCCCCCCCCCTGCCGTAACAAATCCTAAAAAAATGTCCGGACCCCCCCTCGAGCTGTTACATAATTCAAGTACCGTTTTTTGAGGCAGTTGACACTTGGGGAATAAAAATTTGAATGAAATTGCATACAAAAATATTGGAATATTTTTTGCAGATACCATCTGCAAGTGCACCAATTTTATAGATGAAAAAATGTATCATTGTATGCAAATTCAAAAATTTAATAACTTTGAAATCATGAAGCTTAAGAACTGGATTTTTTGCAAACTTATTTCCAAAGTTAGTAGATTTACCAAGTTTGAAATTCTAAAATTTAAAATTCGGCCCTCTGCAAATTTATTTGTAAATTCGCAGTTTGTCAATTCGCTTTTTTGATAATTTTTTCAATTCTCCAAAAATAAATGTCAAAAATCGTAAACGAACCAAATTCCCAATGAAATGGAATAAATGAATGAAATAAAGAAAAAAAGGACATGAACGGAGAAAATGTATGAATTGAAAGAAAAGAAAAATGAGGGAAATGTATGGAATGTAAGAAATGAAATAAATAAAATGAAGAAAAACGAGAAAATGAAGAATACCGAGGAATTCAAGGAAATAAAGGAAATAAATTTAATTGCTACATCCGCAACTTTTTAATTTCTTGACATAATGTCTAACTAAACGCAACCCAGCTTACTTTGAAGCCTTTAAAGAAAACCAAGTGACAATTGTTCATATATATATATCCTATAGATGAAAACGCGTAATTTCATGGAGGAAGATTTTCTGTTAGCTATAGTAAGTCATAGGGTGACCCCTATATTTAAAAATCAAAACTAACATAATTAGAAGAGTAGATTTCTCATTTTATCGATCGCCGATAATTATTTCGATTTATTTATTTTCACTATTACTTTCAGTGTAAGTTGTTATTGAAGATATTACATATTTGGTTGTTATGACTGACTTTGTCAATACATGCCGTAAAATAGAATGTATTTCTGTAATTTTTCTACATTTCTAATCCAGTCGCAGATGTTCTTCTTTTTCATATGATATGCGCGTTATATTTTGGCCGATCTATACTATATTCTACTCGATTAGATTAGATGAATGACAAAATATTTTTATATTGTGAACTGATTAATTAATTATTAACTGATTCTATTAAAACTTACATTCTCTGAAATGTGTTTAGAAAGTTATTGATAATTGAAGTCGTCAGGAATGAGAGTTCAAATTTGAAAAAAAAAACATAAAGTAAAAGTTATTTGAATATTTCAATAAAAAGTATAGATTATATGATTGAATGATTATCTGAATTCAATTTTCAAAATGATATATTTCATGTTTAAAAAATATAAATTCATAAATAAATTAAGTTTTCAGAAATAAAAGTTCAAATCCTTCATATTAAAAAAGGTAACCTCCATCTTGTGTAACGTTGTGGTATAGAAGGAATCGTTATGTAGCCGAATAATGGATATGATTTTTATAATAAAAGTTTATTTATATTTAAAATAATTCTATTCCAATTTCATAATTTTCCAACTGTTTACGATGTTGTGAGATGATGATTTAAATTAAATCTTCAACATTATACGTAAATGTGTTTTAAGTTTTTATGGAATTCGTTAAAAAGATTATAAATAATAAAAATTTTTAGGAAAATTTAAGATGTACATTATTTTGATATTTCAATGCAAATAATATCGTTGATTAATTTTTATGTTATGAACTGATGAATTATCTATTATTAACTATTTACTGATTCATTTTTTTCAAAAAAGTGAATTGTATAAAGATTAATTCAATTTTCAAAATTATATGTGCATATATTTCAATTTCTACTGGTATTACTTTGAAAGGTTATTAATAATTGAACTTTTCAGATAAATAATAAATACAAGTTATTCTAATATTTCAATCAAATTACTTATTAAATGCTTCCTACGTTCTGAACTCATTAATTAAATATTAACTGTTTCTGTTGAAAATTGAATCTTCTAGAATTAGTTAAAAGATAATTGATAAATTAAATTTAATAGAAGAAGAGTGAAAATTTAAAGCAAAATATGTATAAAGTAAAAATTATTAGAAAGTTTCAATAAAAATAACTTTTGTTCACAATATCAAATTACATAAAGATTGAAATTTAATATTCGTTAATTAACATAAATTGATTATTTACTTTGAGATTATGTGATTAAATATTGGCTATAATTTGAATAATAAAAGTTTATTTATATTTAAAATAGCCCTATTTCAGTTACATAAATTTCCAATTGTTTCTGATGTTGCGAAATGAGTATCTGAATTCAATTTTCAAAATTATATGTACATATGCTTTCATTTTTCCTATGAAATTATTCTGAAAGGTACTTTAAATTTAATAATTAAATTATTATAAATATTCCCTTTGCCTAAGAATTCAGGGAAATCTTTAAGCATTGAAATACACATCACGGATATATTCATTTAAACAACAATAATTATCAAATTAATTCAAATTTTCATAACAATATGAAGTAAAAATTATTTTAATGTTTTAATGAAAATAATCGTTTGATGCTATTTCCATATTCCAAACTGATTAATTAATTATTAGCTGATTTATTTTTTTCACAATATTTAATTACATAAATATTGAATTTTTATGGTTTTAAATTCAGATACATAAATTGATTAATTACTTTCAGGCCATGTAATTGAACACTGGATATAATTTGCATAATAGAAGTTTATTTAAATTTGATACACCAATATTTAAATTATTTTTTAAATGATTATGGTGTTGTAAAACGATCGAGTGTCTGCATTCAATTTTCAAAATTATATGTGAATATGTTTTTATTTTTTTTGAAATTAGTATGAAAGGTTACTGATGACGTATTAAATTTTAAGGAATGATAGTGATTTTTTTAAAAGGTAGAATAAAAATTATCCTAATGTTTGAATGAAAATTATAGTTGAATGTTTTTTATGTTATGAACAGATTAATTAATTATCAGCGTATTATTTTTTTAATAATTTTAAATTACATGACGATTGCATTTTAATTGCTTTTGATTAGGTAACGTAAACTGATTATTTGATTCAAGGTTATATTATTGTCTATTGATTATAATCTGTGTAATAAAAGTTTGTTAATTTCTAAAATACCTCTATTACAATTATATATATTTTTTTGATTTCGCGATGTTGTGAAATGAGTCTCTGAATTTTCATTCCAAAATTATGTGTAAAGTAAAAATTATTTCAATGAGTCAATAAACATAATTCTTCAGTGCTTTCATTGTTATGAAATGATGAATTCATTATTGGCTAATTAATTTTCGTACAAAATTAAATAACATAAATATTTAATTTCAATTTTTCTATATCAAGTAACATAAATCAATTATTTACTTCAAGATGATGTGATTAAATATTGGATATAATTAGTATAATATAAATGTTTATTTCTTCAAACCTATCTCTATTGCATTGATGTAATTTCTTATAATATTTATGATGTCAAATTAGTATCTGAATTCAATTTTCCGAATCATGTGTATACATCTTTTCATTTTTTCTGGAATAAGTTTAAAGGTTATTGATGACTGAAATTTTCTGTTTTTCTGAATTATTTAAACGTTATTATATGATAATTATTCAATGATTTAGCGATGTTTCTGATTCACAGATTTCCAAAAATGGACGTGAAATTAGGATTTGAATTCAATTTTCAAAATGACATGTGCATATGTTTTAATTATTTATAAATATATATCCTAACACGCTCTTCTTTTTCTATAAAAATGTATTCCAATATTCTAGTGCAAATACATGTTCAATGATTTTCAGATTGAGAACAGAGAATCGGATCAGAATAGGATTTTTTTAAAATTGTAGGTATATTGATGCTCACATTTAAAAATATTGCCCTGATATAGTAACCGCAAATGTCATTGTACAAAAATTATGTTTTTTTTTGTTTTTTTTTCCTTCAAAATATTGAATTACATAACATGCACTTGAAATCTTCACAATTATATCTCGACATTTACTATTATAAATGGATTCACTAAATATATTCTTTGAGAATATAATTTCAGCAAGAATTCGATGGGTAAAGAAATTTGAACAAATAAATAGTGATTCAAAAATTGAGTAAAGGAAATAATTCAAAAAGTGAGCGCGCGCTAGCACGCGCACGTAATAGTCTAGTATATATATATATATATATATAATCAAGCGCATCAGCGGAATTCATCCGAAGTTGAATATAACTGTGATGAATTGAACTACTGACGATAAAGTAGAAACCGCAAGGTAACAAAAAGTTCAATACCACTGGAGGATAAAGACTCGGTGGATACAGATAATTTAATGAAGCTCAGTTGATAAAAGAACCCAAGTGTATAGCTTTTATCGATATAAGATAATCAACTATAGTTTCAAATTGTAACACCCTGAAAAGATTCTTATGTCTTAATTTTGCTGTTGAGTTCAACCTGGTTCAACTTCAAATGCTGTTTCTTGTCCAAAATTCTTGGGCTGGTTCGGCACTGTTGCGGGTTTTTGAGAAAACCCTACTCGGACGAAAATACTTCTGAAAAAAGGGGGTAATTCGAAAGGAGATTATTTTTTAACTAATAATGGATTTTGGGAAAACTGATCGATCAAATAAATTATAGATTGATTTGTCTCTTGAAGCAATTTTTAATTTACTTTTGGAAATAGTGAATTTCATAGCAAGATTACAACACATATGGAGGAAGATTATTCTTTTATGGTTGACGAAATTCAACTGACCAATAAAAGTTCATAATTTTGCTTCGCGTGCAAAATCTCCACGCCCTTTTTTGGCTACACGTGCGTTCAAAGTTCATACAAATTGTAACATCGCACTTTGGAAAAAATTACTGACTCATGATTTCTATGACTCATATAGTCTTGTAGAAAACTTCTCAATTTTGTTTACACTTTAGTCGACATGATTTGTCGAATTATGTGGGTGACATTTCGAAAAGTCCCTTCGTCTAAATTTCTTGAAAGTTTGACCGCCATCGACTTGTGAGATCTTCCAGGAATCTCAATCAACCTCTCTTTTTCATAAAAATTTTTGTTACAAATTATATGAGTTGGACGAACCAAGATTTTGGAATACGTAACACTCCTCACCCACCGAGAAAAGTTGTTTTGCATAACAACTTTTTTTATTTTGAAGGAAAGATAAATTGTATGGGTTCCTCCTCCCTTTTCGAAGTAAAAGTCAACACAAAATTTCATAAACAGTACATAGTGTATTTTCAAATATACCGCTTTATAAAAATATATAATTTCATATGTTTTTTTTTGTTTACAAAAATATAAGCTTTCTTTGGTTGATTTCATTATTTCCTTCTCTCTCTTCTCTCTCTCTCTCTCTCTCTCTCTCTCTCTCTATATATATATATATATA
>CAKNXH010000836.1:132495-199844 GCA_932178445.1 Andricus quercusramuli | reverse complement strand
TGGAAAAGTTCCCGTAGATGACGTTTTTAACGACCTGGTGCACGATCCGGAGCATCCTGATCGTCGACTCACCATTGGTAGTTATTTTGGCTGTTGCCACAATTTAAATTTCAAAAAAGTTCTTGTAGATGACGTTTTGAACAAACCTGGTGCACGATCAGGAGCATCCTGATCGTCGACTCACCATTAGCAGTTATTTGGCTGTTGCCACAATTTAAATTTTGGAAAAGTTCCCGTAGATGACGTTTTTAACGACCTGGTGCACGAACAGGAGCATCCTGATCGTCGACTCACCATTGGTAGTTATTTGGTAGATGACGTTTTTAACGACCTGATGCACGATCAGGAGCATCCTGATCGTCGACTCACCATTGGTAGTTATTTTGGCTGTTGCCAGAATTTAAATTTTGGAAAAGTTCCCGTAGATGACGTCTTGAACGACCTGGTGCACGTTCTGGTGCACCTGGGTAGTGGACTTACCATTTAGAGATGTGTCGGTTATTGGCAAACTTACATGTTCTGGAAAATATTCATTTGTGTTTAGCTTGTCCTAAGCATGGAAAACGGTCAAGAGCAAGGCTTTAGCGATGCTCCCATTCAGCCGTGACCCATGCTTTAGCCAGATATTTCCAAGTTTATTGCCATGCGTGAGCCATGCAAACTTTTTTCACGCGGGTGTGTTAGTCATTCGTTTCTATAAATATTTTATCTTATATATATATATATATATATATATATATATGCGGTAATTTTCGTTTTTGTAATTTAACTATTATTTTAATTTGTGGACAATATACGTATTTCAATAATTTACCAATAATTCCAGATGATTCAGCAACATCTTTCATTTCGAAAATAGGAGCTTCAGTTAGTATATTTGTTTTGCCGTATTGCTGTATATTCTTTTATATTTAGTTAAAATGGAACTGTACTAATGTTATATATACATTGATTTTATACATTTTCTATATGAAAAAATATAAGCATAACATTGTTTTTAAGAAGTAACCCATGTTATGAATGATATTATGGGCAAATAATGTTGAACTGTTTAAATTTTTATTTAATGATAACCCATAATAGTATAAAATTATAAATCTAATAAATCAAGGAATGTATTGATGATTCCATTACACTTCCAGTTTTCACCGCACGCACTAGGAAGCCACGAGGCCACGAAGCCGCTGTTGCACCGCTGTAATTTCGCCGATCACATGGTGCAGAGCTGCTCTGGACGTCTCCGCCAAGGACCAGCGATGGGTGTACAGTGGCAGGAAACGTTGCTGCGCACGCCGCGACTGCTGCGCATGCGTCGACGTTCAGACCAGAGCCGCCAGGCTTTAAAAGCAGGCACGCACGAGGCAGCAAGGGAGAGCACCGGCGACCGCGAGCAGAGACACCACGGCAAGAGGAAAGCCAGGTGTGTTCGTGAGGTCTCTCTCTCTCTTTCCTAGCTCTTCCTCTTTCCTTGCCACTTTTAGACCGGCCCGAGTGGTGAAGCAATGGGTGCTCCCATATTCACCCTTCGGCTTCCGGTGAGACGTGGCACCAGATGCTCCTGGACACGCTTCACCTCAGGAAATCTGGTGGATACCGTAAGGTGCGTTCACACCGACAAGGACCTACTAGAGTAGTGAAGCAATGGGTGCTCCCATATTCACTCCTCGGGTTTCGGTAAATTATAGCACTACGTGCTCACACGCTTTACCTGGGGATCCTTGTGGGTATATCCCCTGCTGTCCCCACCCCAGAAACTCGGCCAGAGTAGCGCCGTGGCATCAGGTGCCTCTGAACACGGTCTACCTCGGCAACTCCTGGGTGGAGCCCTGACGAACATCTTCTGCAGGAACCGACCTGGGCAACGGGCGTTCCTGTATCCGCTGCTCAGGTATCGATGTGTCGTGGCATTATGTGCTTCTAAACACCACCCATCTCGGTCACCCTCAGAGGGGATTCATCGTGGGCAACCCGGCTTCCTGGACAGGGCAATGGGTGCTTCCATACCTTTCCTCGAAGAAACGACATACCACGGCATCAGGCACTCCTGAACGTGCTGTGTCTCGGTCATCCTCCCAAGGAGGACGTCCTCCCAGCTAGTGACCTCTGCAGGATCCGTCCAAATCTCCCTGCCACCATTCGTAAGACATTGGATGTTCCGTCCCGTCCCCTACCAAACCCGTTCCTGATATTTACCTGTGGTAGGGCTACGACGTGGGCTAGGCCAAGGCACCCTGACCGTTTTCGTATTACGCAGGGGGAGACGGTTTTCCGCGCAGAAACTTGCGTCATTTAGCTTTGGGGCTTCCAGTTACCTAGGGAGAATAATCAACACGTTTACATTCTGTTTACAGGATTAACTCCGACGGACCGTTAAACGTCACCTGCACACTCCGACCACGTTTGCCGACGGCGCGAATGACACTTGCGCACAACTGCGCACTTCGATCACGCGCACTTATGGCGGCAATAACAGCCGCGCACTCCGGCCACGCAATAACACCTGCGCACTCGCTATATGTCTTTATCCCACTCACACCCGATAACACACTGTCACGCCTTACATACACACATACAAATACACATTGTCATAGCTTAAAGATTTTTATAGTCATTTAAAATATATTTCTAGGTATTATTAATTTTCTTAAATTATCTTTTCTTAACATTCATGACTTACGTCATAATAAATTAATGATTTTTTTTCTATAGATGAAAGAAAAGTATTATTATTTTGTTATTTATAAAAAATTTATGTTTATATAAATTTATTTTTAGTCTTACAAGAATCTAGTAAGACCCCTAAACAAATAAAAGAGAAAGTGTCAGTGTTTATAATCAAATGAATAAAAATGTTTCTTCATAAAATTTAACAATAAAACAAAATTTGTCTTTTTGAAACCTAATAATTTAATTTAAAGAGTAAAATTATTTTATAATAGTTTATTATGGAAAAATCATCATTTACGATATTGAAAAGTATAAAGAAATAATTTTTAAAATATATTTTTCTTTATACATACATGCAAAACCCTCGTTTGCCCACCGTTTACAGACATCCAAAATGGCCGATTCCGCACTGTGCCCGAAAGCAATGAGCAAAGTTCCCAACACCGATGACCAAAACGCTGTCACCGGTTAGCAAAATGGTCTCCACGGTTACCAAAATATTTTGGCAACCGGTTGCCATCTAGCGTCGTAAACGGTTACTATGCGAACATCATTTTGGGTGAGGTTGGGTTTATTTCTCTCTTGACAGTTTGTTTTCGTTTATTTTCGTTCAAGTAATTCGTTGCATGAAGAGTTTAAAAAGTTTATTACAAGCTAAGGTGCAAACGGCAAAAAATCATAGAAATGGATTTCGCTGACGAAGACAGCATTGCAAGTTTCGATGACCTACAAGAAATGATTGAGGAAGCAGACAACATTGTGTTGTTTTCCGGAAAGATAAACATTTTGGGAGTTATTTTGTTTTTTGCGCGGGGCTTGGCCCCCCGGCCCCACTGGGGCTTTGCCCCAGACCCCTCCTCCCCCCCCCCCTTTCGTCAAGTCTACATATCTCGGGTTTTGCATAGTATTCTTTAAAGAAAAATAGTGTTCGATACTCGAGTCCTCACGGGCTATTTGGTCACTGCTCGAGTGAAGGAGCTGCGTGAACCCAAGGTTCGGCTTCGGCTTCCTACGCCTCGGGTTCACGCGGCGCCTTCATACTCGCAGTGACCAAAACGCCCGTTTGGCCTCTCGTATCGAAATATACACATTCATCTGATTCTATTGTCTTAAAATTTTCTTAATATAACAGGGAACTATAGTCAATAAAATAATATCATATACAGATACTTTTGACTCAATGTTGTATTAGCCATACCTTGTAATACATTTAATACTAAAACTTCTACTAATTTTAGAAATATTATGTTTCTTTTTGTTTTTGAAAGAGTGATCATTATAATGACCCAAAAAACTGCCATAGATTTTATTTCATTTATTGATAATGGCATAAACGTTCTACTAAGTCTTTTTGAGCCTGATATACTAAATATTAATTCTCTTATTATTTTCAATTATTCAAAAATAAGAATTTAATGTGAAAAAAATATTTCATGACTTAAAAATATATATTATTCATTGTAGAATTAGCTCTTAATTCTATGAAATTGCAATTCTATGAGTGTGCAGAACTAGTGAAAATGGAAATAAAAGTTACATTTAGTGAGAGAGAAAAAGTGCTTCTGGTGTCAAATAACTATAAATATAAGGAAGAGTCTGTGCTCAAATCGACAGGAGAGGAGGCTTGGCGATGCAAAAAAATAGTTGTTCGGCACTTCTCTACACATTAGGAGCTGATCACATTTCTTCAAGGAAAATAGGCGAGCACCAACACGATACATATGATGGTAAGTCACTGAACAGGAACATAATAAGCAACAGTGTCAAAAGAAAAATTAATGATAATCCTTGCGACAGGCCATCTAAAATTATCCAAAAAGAATTGGATGAAAACACTGTTGAATTACTCACCCGAAAAGACGTCAGGAGGATAATTGACAACATATGTTACGCAAAAACATAAAAAATGCCCAATCATCCAACATCAAGAAAGGATATGCATGAGTATTTGGACGCTACTCGAATAAATTATATTAAAGGAGAAAACTTCCTGCTCCATAACGATAAAGTGAACAACATAATAATTTTTTCGTCAGATAAAAATCTGAAACTGTTATGCAACAATCAAAAGATTCTCCTTGCCGACGGAACCTTTCAATATTGCGAAAAACATTTCTTGCAATTATTCACATTTCATTCATATGTGGATGGCTATTACATTCCACTTGCAATTTGTTTGTTGGCGAACAAATTGGAAAAGACATATGCCAAAGTGTTTCGCGTATTGAAAGAGAAATGTGAAAGCAAAGGGCTGGACAAGCTGGAGCCAAAAAATGTTGTGTGAGATTTTGAAGTATTCATGCATTTGGGCATACGAAACTATTTTTTGCCTAGGCTGAGGCTACCCAAGCAACTCACAGGTTATAATTTGGGTGGTCCAAAAATGCATTGCAAAATTTTTTGTACCTTAGATGACAATCCCCCTCCCCCCAAAGTTTACATTTCTGGAGAAAAAAAATCCCTAATTTTTTTTTTTTTTTTAGAAATTCGAATATGAACACGTACCACCCGGCTATTCTAAATCCTATTTAATTAACATTGGGAAATTTTTCATTTTCGAAATATTGAACTCATACTTCAGGGTTTGATCGAAAGGTGCCAAACCTTTTAGGGATTGAAGAGGAGTACCTATACAATAAATAAATTTTTCATCAAGGTTCATATTAAGAAAAAAAAAAAAAAATATCCCACCATATTAAATTAAGTTTTGAACTTACATTTATTTTATTTTATGAGAAAAATTTATTTCTTCGACTGAATGAAAGCGCATAAATACTCATTATTTAGCCTATCCATTCATAATTAATTAACAATTTAATTGAAGATTCAAATATTCTTAAATTTTAAGTATGAATTGTTTTAATTTTTATTTTTTTACCTATTTTTATAGATATACATGTTATGTATGTTATATTATGGTAATATATAAATAATAATCATTATAAACTTTTTACTCACACAGAACATGTTCCTGCAAGGATGTCTTTAAAAACATTACTGCCTGTCATATCAGGAACGTCATTTTCATCATCATCATCTGATACATATTTATCAGATCCTTTAGGGCTATTCAACAATTCATCTTCCATTTTATATTCATTGTCCTTGCTGTAGGAGCGTGATGCTTCTGTTTTTTCTTCTTTATCTGCCAACATAATATATATATATATATATATATATATATATATATAGTATATTATTCTTTCTGGTACATAAAATATGTTTTTATTTATTTAATAATTTATATTTAATTCTTATAATAATCATTTTTCATATTTATAAGTAGATTATAATATTAAAATAGAAAATTAAATACAAATGAAAAATAAATGAGACGAAGTTATAAAATAATGATTAATATAGTAATTAATAAATATTTCTGATTTAAAAGTTGCCTTTCTTCATCTTTGTCATATTTTTTTTTTTAGTTCTTTATAAAGAAAATATTGAAATTGTGTATAATTTTTTCAATTTAATACGGTAATGATTATAAAACTTAAAGATAATATTTTTTAGAATTTAAAAATGTATATAATTATTAGTAATAAATGTTGTATGATAATATATTCAAATATTAAATTTTTTTTCATGCTTATTAGTATTTTCTAAAACTTCTCTATTGTATAATTATATTACATTTTCGTATGTAATTATAATTTTGCAACAATTTCTTTTTGAATAGGAAGTAATAAAATACAAGAAATACAATGTTGATAAAGTAATTGTAATGCTAATTATTTTCAATAATAATAATTTAAAATCATTATTGTGTTTAGAAATGTATTATACGATTAATTATTTGATAAATAACTTATTTATTTATAAAATTCATAGTATTTAAATGTAATCAAACTTATTGTTGGATTAAATTCAAAAATAATAATCTTATTGTTATGAAGCTTACCAGTCATGTTTATAAACTTGCTCTATGGTATAGTTGTAAAACACTATATAACACTGAGAAACTTGTTCGAACCCTTCGCCGTGGGTGTTTGTTACTGCGACCTTTGCCTGAAGAGTGTTAGAGAGCGAATGACGTTTGTTTCAGATTTTGAAGATCTAAACCATGTCTAAACTGCACAATCCAAAACTTGTTGCCAAGTGGTCAATTGCTGAACTGAATGACTCCATTCTATTTCGTATCGTAATATAAAAATCTATAACTATTTAGAAAAAATGCAAATAAAACATTTTATGAATATAATTGAAATAATTAAAATATTTGTTTAATAATTTTAAATGAAATGAAATTGTTTTTTCTTATTATCCTAAAAACATATGTTGGATTATAATTAAATTTTATGTTTAATAATCGCTTCATAAATAATTAATTGATGTTCATTGAAATTATTTTTATATATAGTTATAATAGTTTATTTATAAAAGTGATCACAAAATTGCATTTTTGTAGACAACTTGATAATATAAATTGCAATAACCTAAATGATTTGTAGGGTATAAAATATTGTTAAATTTATATTGTTTCCTTTTTTATTTTATTAATAAAATATTTTATTAGGATATTTCAATTTGTTTTATATAAACACTGTTTCAAAATATTTTTTAAAGAATTTCTATATTTTAATAATATTAAAATTAAAATGAAATTATTATTGAAACAATATAATTTTAATGAATAATAAATATTATACAAATTGATAATATAATTTGTTATTTCATTTTACATTTAGAAACTCCATATACAATAATTTGACGAATTTGACATATATATTTAATTTTTTTACTTTTATTATTAATTGAAAACTAAATTTTTGATTTTATTTAAAATTCTTAATAAGTATTTAAAAATATTATCTCAAAGCTCTATAAATATAATAATGTAATCTCTTAGTTTATAATCAAATGATTAAGAACGTATTTTTTTCATATCGTAGATATAATTTTTTCTTTTTCTCTTCTAATATGTTTTGTCAAGCGAAAATTATCTCTAATGTTTAATTAAAATATTCTTCTTCATTTTATACGTTATGAAAATTCCTATTTATTTATAGCATCGTGCATAGTATTTAAAAAAATTAATAATTTAAAAAATTGTAATTTTTATCGCAATACTTTAATTTTGAATAAAAGAATGAATTTTCAATTACAAATATTATTATTATTTCTGAATATGTTGATTTTCAACAAAATATACGTTCTCTCAATTAAAATCAAACACATTTTGTCAAAAATGAAGATTAAGTTGCTATCCCAAAATATGTATTTTCAACAACTTAAATAAATTCTTTAATGTATTAGTTACATTATTAATTATATAATTGAACGAACTTACCTGTAAGTGAAGTTCGATTGTAATTGTATGAGCGCCTCCTCCGAATAGATCAACACGTAGTCCCCCTACTTCGGGTCAGAAATACCACAACTTGAAAGCTAAAAGAACCAAAAACCGGGGCGCGCGCGTCGCTGACGCCCTGTATGATGTGAATCTAGTCATTCTTTCAAAGTATATTGCCGTAATAATTTGGGATCTAATTCAATTAGATAATGAGAATATAACGATAGGGAGGGATTGATCTATTCGGAGGAGGCGCTTTAACAATTACAATCGAACTTCACTTACAGGTAAGTTCGTTCAATTATATAAGTGTATTTCGCGCCTCCTCCTCAAGATCAACACGTAGATGTTGAAAGCAACTTACGGCAATCTTTAGAAGAAAAAGTAAAAATGAATTTTACACTGAAAATGGAAATATTTAATATCAGAACAACATTTCTGACAAACTCAATAACATAAATGTGGAAACCAAACTATCCATTCAATATGGTATTAGCGAAACTTAATCTATCTTGTACAATAGGTCGCTTGTAAAACATTGCAAATGTTTGAGAACTCTTAGTCCATCCTGCAGTTTTCCTAATAATATCTAGATCTACTCCAAGCCTATCCGCTGCTAATGTAGCCGCATGTCGAGTGCTATGAGCGGAAAAAACTGTGGTATCGATACCGCATTTTGATAATGTAGACTTAACCCATCTACTTAATGTCTGGGAAGTAACTGCTTTATGAGGTTTTCTGAATGATATAAATAAATTCTTGGTTGATTTTCGCAGTGGACCTGACTTAAGTAAATAAGTTTCAAGAATCGATGCAGCACAGAGCTTTTGAACCTTGTAATAAGGTAGAAGTAGAATCGGTTGAGGTTGATTTCTTCCCGATGTTTTAATCTGCTCCGGTATTCGAATCTCAATACAAGATGTAGTTTTAATAATATTGTCGATCTTTATGAGTTCAAAGGTTTGTATTCTATGGCCTGTTACCAATGCGAGAAGAGTTATCAATTTCATTGATAAATCTTGTAAACTTAATTCCTGATTTTCAGGTTTCGAAGAAAAATGGTCGAGAACAACTCTAGGGTCCCATGTATACTCATATTTTGGCTTTGATGGGCTAAGGCTAGAAATTCCCTTAAAAAACCTAGAAATTCTTGGATCATTGGTAACTTGGGAGGTAGTTATTAAAGAAAGTGCAGATCTAGTACAGTTAATAGTACTATACGAAGATCCCTTCTCGAATTCCTTAGTCAGGAAAGTTAAAATATCCGGAACTCCTGGGCAAAAAGGATCTAAAGAGTTTCCCGTAGCGAATTGCCACCACTTTTTTAAGGCAACGTTGTAGTTCTTCATTGATGATTCACGAAGAGAAGCGGCAGATATATCTAAAGAATGCTCCGGAATCCCTTGACGTATCAGTGCCTGCCGGATTAGGCTCAAAGTAAATTGATTTCTCGTCAAGCATTGACTGGAAAATAGGGTACCAAGGTTGAGTAGGCCAATCTGGAACCACAACAATGCCCTCAGCCTTTTCTGACTTTATTTTATTTAGAACTCTTAAAATTATAGCAAAGGGTGGAAAGGCATAAAAAAAGGGTTTTTTCCAAGACAAAGTAAAAGCGTCAATCGCTATTGAGCCAGGATCTTTCTTCCATGAAACATAAGATTTGCACTTTGCATTAGAACGACTAGCAAATAAATCAATTACCGGTTCACCGAAAACTTTAACAATTTTTTCAAAAGCAAAATCTGATATCTCGTATTCTGTTTCTGGCTCAAGTCTTCGTGATTCAACGTCTGCCTCAATGTTCTCTTTAGAGCTAATATAGGAAGCAAATATCCATACTCGACGATCCTCGCACCATTCCCAAATCTCTCTTGCTATATTATTAAGATGCATATACTGGGTGCCTCCCATTCTATTAATATAGCAAATGGCAGTCGTGTTGTCAATTCTCAATAATATGTTGCATGATCTTAAGTCTTTGGCAAAGCAGTTAAGACCGAAAAAGGCAGCCTTTAATTCTAACACATTAATATTTAGGACCTGCTCCTCCTTCGTCCAAAAACCATGAGATCTTTGAGAACCACAAACAGCTCCCCAACCAGTCAGAGAAGCATCTGAGAAAATCTCGATGGTGAATTCTACCTCCTCTATTGACCTATAGCCCGTTAAAATGTGGTTTTTCCACCATAGTAAGTCTTTTGAGTTCAAATTTAATTTCATGTACGCGTCATAATTATCATTGTTATCTGCTAAAGCCTTGATTTTCTTTCTCTCAAAATCCTTAGTATACAACCAGCTATACGATAGAGCCGGGCAACAAGCTATTAAAGAACCGATAAACCGGGCAAATTCTCTAATTTTGCATCGTGACATTTTCTGAAATTTCTCTACCTGATTGAGGATGCCAAATCTTTTTGATATAGGAAGTTCCAAAATCATTCTTGATGAATTAAACGTAAAGCCTAAGAATTTACGAATTTTACTTGGCACTGTCTGACTCTTCTTTTCGTTAATAACAAAACCGATTTTCTCTAATAACTTTCTAGTCTCAGCTAAATTTTTCAAACAATCAGAATAAGTATTGCCAATCAACAAAAAATCGTCTAGATATATAACCGATATAAAGCCTGACTTTCTGAGAATAGAGAACGCAGGTCTCAAGAGCTTCGTGAAAACATGAGGAGTTGTAGAAAGACCGAATGGTATGCACGTAAATTCATATGTTGTCCCCTCGAATTCGAATCTCAGAAACTTTCTGTCACCTTCGTCAACCGAAATTGAATTAAAGGCATCCTTTAGGTCTAAGGTTACCATAAAAAATTCTTTACTTACTAATTTAATTGCCGTTTTATGGTCCTCAAGTTTGAAATGCTCCGTGTGAATAAATTTATTCAAGTCTTTAAGATTCAAAATGAATCTGCTATTACCATCTGGTTTGGGAACTAAAAATATGCTTGAAATAAATTGATCCCTTACAGGCTCACACTCGCGTATTACGCCTCTTTTTAAAAGTTCGGAGATTTGAGAAGACATTTCGTATTTTTCTTTAGTAGAAAAAATAGATCGTTTAACAAACGTTTGATAAGGAGTTAAAAGAAAAGGGATTTTGTAACCTTTGACCCAAGACAAGATTTTTGGGTCTGAAGTTATTTTCGAGGAGTCCAATGTTTTTTCTGCCCGCCCGACATCGTAAAGTTCCTCGATTGTTGATGAGACAGGCTTCTCAAGCTTTTTGATTGGTTCTAGGCGTCGCCTTATTAAGATTAAAAGCAGTGGACGTTCGTTCCACGGCCTGAGCTGATTTGACATTGTCCACAAGATCCTTTCCAAAAAGAAACTCATCAGGAATGGTTGAATTCAACGAGTCCTTGAGAGGAGGTTCATACACTGCAAGAAGTAAGCTTCTCCTAATTTTAGTATTCTTCCGTTGTAGGTCAATGAGAATCCTACAAGAATCGCTCAAAGATTCTAGAAGAGCTGAATCCTCCGCGTTATTTCGATTAAAAATCGTAGAGATAGTCTTACAAGTCGCAGCTATAGCGGCCGTCAATTTTTCCTGCGTATGGAAAATTTTCTTGTCTCTTTTAAAAGTCGACTCTGGGAGCTTGCACGAATTGAAAACCGTATTCAATTTTGGAGGATCCAGGTTTATACAGTTCCTAGGAGGCGGATATTTTTTCAGTAACATAGAAAGTTCTTCCGCCGGTAAACCTAACTTCAGGATTTCATTCGAACGAACTGTGAAATCGTCGTGCATAGGCGGAGCTAAAACTCTGTCTTCTGCGAGTCGCTTTCCCATTACCTCAACAAAATTTTGAGGTAAATTCCTGACCTCTGGTCTCTGATCAATCAAATCAGTATTATTGTCTCCTTTATTTTGCGACGTTGCCGACTTGTCCTCTGCAGCATCTTTACCATGGATATTCCCACTGTCGGTACGGACGGAATCTACTCCTCTGGCGTCGGTAAGGGACGAGTGCAGTTGTTCGACTGATGACTGAGAGTCATAACCTACACAAAATCGAAATCATATAAGGCCCTTATATACCTATAGCAAATAATTTTGAGCAAGTATAAACTTAATCATTTTATGATGGGTATGAGCCCTTCAGACACAAAGTCTAGAATGTCGGCATGAGCCTGCTTTTGTGGTCTGGGTATGAGCCCCTCAAACACAAAAGACCAACATGTAGGTATGAGCCTGACAACTCTTGGTGGGTATGTGCCCTTTAGACAAAAGTCTCAAATGCAGGTATGAGCCTGCATAAAAAAATTGTTTGGGTATGAGCCCTCTAGAACTGCAAGACCGAGTTCCATTGAGTCTTGTACAAACGTCCGCAATCGAGATTAACAATCCGTATGGGCCATATTACACAAATATGTAATATAGTATATTTAAAAAACCTGAAATAAACTACTTACTGTAAGCGGAAGAATCAGATTCCGTGCTTGAATGGCGTTTACGACGCTTGGACCCTTTCTTACGACGACGGACCTCCCTCCTTTCTAGCTTCAGAATTCGCTTTAAAATTCTTCTACTCTGTTTAGGATCAGTAAGGTCGTCTTCCGATGACGATTATGTCGACGATGATGATGAACTATATTTTCTTTTCTTACTTTTTCCCATCTTTGACTCACTTAAAAAAGGAACGCAGTGGATTGTCTGACACAAAGAAAAAGAATGACTAGATTCACATCATACAGGGCGTCAGCGGCGCGCGCGCCCCGGTTTTTGGTTCTTTTAGCTTTCAAGTTGTGGTATTTCTGACCCGAAGTAGGGGGACTACGTGTTGATCTTGAGGAGGAGGCGCGAAATACAATTTTGAAATGATGTTTTCTATTAAAAATTCAAGATGAACTTTTCTAGTTACAAAGACTAAATTTAAAAAAAATAGTAATTCGGTTAGGGGAAACCTCCCTACAGTGGATAGCTTCCTACAGTGGACATTTGTAAATAAAAGCGAAATGCCTAAAGTAAACCTAATTTGCGCATTTCGTATGATTTAAGTTGATAAAAATGCATCATAAGACAGAATTTCATGTTATACCTAATTATAATAAAAGAGAAAAGTTATTTTGTTTATTAATATATGTTCCTTGGTCATTAAACCATAATATTTTTCACCCCAGAATCCTACGTTCTATGTAAGAAAATTATTTTAAATATAATCCTTGAAGCTCTCATTTTCCTACTATGGATACCAGCGTCATCCCTACAGCGGATTTTCGGTTAAAAGTTTTAGATAATTTGCACTCATATGTTGGTACTGAAACAGCAGAAGACAGAATCAGCTGATACTTTGAACATAGCTGCAGCGTAATGTAATTGAGAGTAATTTTGAATTTCCCGCAAGTAGAAATAACCTCACCATGCCCAATTTCTGTGTAGGTATTTTCTAGGTACTTTTGACTTGGCAAGATTGGTGGCAATCCTAACCACACCGGACCTGTCCACTGAAAGGCGTGTTGTGAAATATGAGCGAAATAACTGACATTATATTTTGGCTAATTTTATGCAAAATCGAAATTATATCACATTTTTCTTTGTTCTGATAGTAGCGTCGGTATAAAATATAATTTAGGGGTACGCATAAAAACATCTTTCTATTCTGATTCGCGGTGTAGAATCGAATGTCCACTGTAGGGCGAACCAGCCAACACTGGACAAAATTTTACCACCTCAAAATAATATCAATATCTTTTTATTCGCTAACGAATTGATTTTTACTGATATCTCATCACATGGGTGAATATATCAGCTTCATTTGTGTCAGAACAGCTCTATAATATACATCCTATTTTGTGTTTACTGAACTCTACCAATTTTTGCTATCCACTGTAGGGAGGTCTCCCCTACATAAAATTATGTTTTTCAGTAAAATACATGATTTATCAAAGAAGTAGTTCAATTTTTAAATCAAACCAAATATTTTTTTTAACATAATGAATCAGCAATCAAAATGTATAATTTTTAACAGAACATTTTTATTTTAACTCAAAAAGAATATTTATCAATCAAGAAGAAGAATAATAATTTTAAATAAATATTAAATTTAAATATTTTTAAAATATTATATTATATAAAATTTACATGTCTTTTTTATCATATGATAATTTTTTTAACTAGTGAAATTGAAATATATTTTATTTTTAATTTAATTTGAAAAATTTATGAAAAAAAAATCAAATTTGTTTGAGAAAATTTTGCATAGAATTTTTCTTTAAAAACACGTATTATAATTAATAATATTGAAGAAATCCATTTTAATATAATTCAAATCACAAAATATAATATGAATTAATTTAAATAATTTAAATTTTTTGAATATCTCATGCAATCTTTTATTTTTCAAACATTTTTTAGCTTCATCTTCCAACATCTAAGACAACGTGCATAACAATTTTTGTTGAAATTGCTAATAGTGAATGAAATTATTCACGTTATTTACATGTGATGGATTCGTCAGTCCTATCATGTAACTAACAATTATGTTTGTTTATTCATCAAAATTTTTATATTTTAAAGTTAAAAAATTAATACTTTTAAAAAATGTAAATTTTATCACAATACTTTGATTTTGAATAAAAAAATGAATTTTCAATTACAAATATTATTATATCTAAATATGATAAATTTTCAACAAAATATACGTATATTTAATTGAAAGTAAAAATATTTTGTTAACAATGAAGATTAATTTGGTATCATATTTTGAATAATAAAAATTACAAAATTGTTATTTTCATTCTTTATAAATAATGTCGTACTTAAAAAAAATATTTTTTGAATTTTTCTATTCTGTATATATATTTATTTATGTAAATAATTAAATAAAAAAAATTAATTCAAATGGTATGAATCTATTTATGTCAATTATTTAAATTTACGTTTAGATATAGATGCGTCTTAAAATGAATTCAATGTTTAAAATCATTTTTACAATTAAGTTTGTCATTTCATAACAGTGCTGGTCGTAATAATCATAAGTCGACTCCAAATACCTATAATAATTTGAAAAATTACCGAATTTGAAAATTCACAACCGTTGCTTTTCACAACCAGATTGTATAATTCCCCAATAATAAAATTTCCGACAGAAAATTGCGTAATTATAAAATATTAAAATTCATTTATCAATTGGGTGTAGGTGTAGGAATTACCCCACTTAAATTTGGTTTGTCAATTTTTAGTTCCGGTATTTTTATTAAATTTCTCTTTAATAATTCCCTTCCAACAGTAGTAGTTATTACGCAATCGCAAGACATGAAATTAACTATATTATCATTTCTCAACCATACCGAGTCTCTACAAGTTTTGAAAATTGGGTTTTCCGTACTTTCGGGAGTTAAGTTTTCTCTCTTATCGATTCTCTCTGTTGCCAATACCTCTGCTGCTCTATCACCCATATATATTTGTCTTAAAAATGATTCAGTTTCGTTTTTGTCTTTAAAATTTTCCTTATTCATTTCTTTCCTCATTATTTTGTAGTTTTCTAATTCACTATCATCATCAAAATCCTTTTCTTCACCTGCATTTAAGAAATTTAGTGTCCGCTTTGAAGGACACTCCTTTTCTAACGTCCGATTATGAACCTCGGAAACTATATTTTCTCTCTCTCCTCTTTTCCTCTTGAAGGTCCCCTTGAAAGGACCCTGTTCAAATTCCCTTATTTCTTAATTCATATCATTATACAATTCTCCCCAGGAAACCAATAAAGACTTCCCCCGTAAATTTCTGTCTCTGAACGCTTCAACACCGCGATCCAGACCGTCCGACCAGATTCCAGTTTGAGTTACTGAACTCTGTTGGTTTTGCAGTACTTTTGGTAAGTGTCCCACTTTTTTGTCGGAATTTCTCGCGGTTAATTTTACTAGCTGCTTAGTTCGACCTTTTAATTTAAGAACACTATTTGTTGGTTCAGTGGAAAAAGGAAAGTTTCCCAAATAATGTTCTAATATCTTGTCTTTCATGTTTACTATTGCATCTTTTAAAAAGGGCATCCCAATCATTCCGTTTTTGGTACCACCTGAAACGAGCAATTTTCTGTTCCTATCAGTAATTTAGTTTCTCCAAAAGTTTTTACTCCCTGTATCTGGTGCTCAAACATCTGTTTCAGCGCTATTTGTCAAGATTTTGTGCGTGATAGCTTTGTAAACAAGTCATTGTTTGTTGTGTTATGCGAATTTCGCAATGTAGATTTTTTTTGAGCAAAGGAATTGCCTGAAATTTTGTGTTTTTAACAAAATATCATGTGCAGAAGAGTTGAAAATGTTAATAGTAGCCTACGGGGACCCGACAATGGCGGAAACACAAGCGTACGAGTGATATAAAGAGTTTTAAGTGGGCCGTACTGTGGATGATGATTTGTCTCGTTCCGGTCGTCCATCTACCTCTGTGACTGACGAAAGCATCGGAAAAGTTAAGAAAATTGTCCTCGAAGTTCGTCGTATGAGCATCAGGGAGATATAAGCAAATCTTGGCGTCTTGTTCTGATTGGTGCAGAGCGGTATGCGGGATGTCTTGGGCATCAGAAAAGTTGAAGCGCGGCTTTTGCCGAGAGTGTGAGCCGCGCCGGCTCACACATCTCATCTTGTACGCGATTATTTGACCAAAAGTAACGTTCATATTGTTCATATTGTCAAGGGTGCCTCCCTTTCCTCACCAAGCCCAGCGTTGCGCCACTCAGCTGAGCTTGTTACTCGTTTAAATTCTCTGCAGTTTCTTTTCGGGATTTTCCTTCTTTTTTATTCTATTTCGAGGATAATCATGAGTATGTCCTGGCTTTTTGCAGTAATTAAAAAAACTGATATTCTTTCCTGAATTATCTTTTAAACAATTTCTTGATGTGTGCACCTGAATCCTACATTTATAACATGTTAAAGGACAATTGTAACATTTTATTATCTTAACATCAGTTGGCTTTAAACATCCCCTGTGATGGTGACCTTTCTCTCCGCAATTGAAGCATTTTGTCAGTGACTGCATGGATCTTTTTTTTAGCTTGTTTATAGCCTTCCCTGCCTCTACTACTTCTACTTCCTTGACCTCCTTGACCTCTTTCTTTATCTCGTCTAGAATTAAAACTTCTTCCCTGATCTGCCCCAACTAAATGGACGCGTGCGTTGCCCTTGTAAGGCATAAACCGGTTATTTATCATCCCTCTACTCATACCCAATCTTTGACCTTCGTCATTTTTAGAATAAGGATTCTCATGGTTCGTATTTGGTTTGGTTCTTTCTCTACTCAGGTTATTTTCATATTTGGTTTCCCATTCAGCAGCTCGAGCTGCATTTATTGCCTCTTGTAACGTTTTAGGTCGTTCTATTCTAACGCGAAACCCTAATTCCTTTCTCAGGCCCATGACAAAATTTTCGTTTGCTGTATCTCGCGCCAAGGCTACCATTCCGTATGCAATTTCCACACTATTCTTCTCTTCCATTACTTCGATTATCTTTTTTAATATTTCTCCTACCCTCACGCCATATTCTCTGTTGGATTTGAGTTACGTGAACTCCCGCTACCTAGCATACTCACAGTTCCGGTTTGTGTTGCGCTCGTTTAGGTTGGGACCTCCGTGCTTACAACTAGCCCCCCTCCTGTTCCCTCTACGGAGTCACTCTCATTTCTTAATATTATTTCGGGTTCGCAATTTCCTTCCCCCACTTTTCCTATGGTCGAGGTTCCCGGTTCGTCACTCATTTTTTGTAACAATTTTTACTTTACTTCCCTTTAAATATACTTAATTTAGAGAAAGGTTGAGTGAGCTTTTACAATGGAAGTCGACTCACCTTCTGACTTTCTAGAAGTTCGATAATCGTATGTAAAATATCTATAAATAAATTTAATCCTTTTCACATTTATAAAGGAGATTTCCTTTCATTAGCACATTTTAACATATAGTTGCAGCTTCACAATTTTTTAAAAGGATTAAATTTTCACTTTCTTCTTCCTCTTCCTATCTTCTTCTTTCTCTACCTGTCTTCTTCTTCCTCTTCCTTACGGTTCACAGAGAATACCCTTTTTAACAAAGGTGCGTGGGCCCCGTGCCGCTTAATAACCCCGGCTTATGCCGTTATCGCTTCATGGAAACCCACGGAAAACCATGAAACAGGTTGCTATATATTCAAACAATGGTCGGCTTTACACAGACAAGCGGATGGTTAGTTCCACGCGCGTGGAACGGTTGGGAGTAGAGAAACATTCGCCTTGGAAGGCACGTGAAAGAAGGTTTGCCAACTTATAAAATTCAGATATTCCAGCTGATCGAAACTGCTGGTAACTGTCTCTTGTGTGCATCAATACCATCGATGACCTACGTTACCGACAGTTTCCCTCAGCTAGAGTACACGAATTTTATAAGCTGGCAACCCTTTTTTATGCGCTCTCACCACTTTATTTCTCGCAAAGCTTTATCAGGTTCGAAAATATTTGTTGAGCGGCAGAAAATTTATTAATTATGTAAACTATTTTTAATAATTAACAAATACTTCTATCCAGTCAATCTTTCCGGGAACTAAATAAATCTAAAGGAGTTGAATTTCACAAATTCAGTTACAGAAGAGTGAAATTAGTAGGAAATTACTAATTTGATTAGTGGAACTATTGACTAATTCGCTTTAGGGCTGTATATATTAAGTAGAAAAAGGTTATAGGAATGGAAGATGTGATACATAGAAAAGTCCAATAAAAGAACGCGACTGTATATATTTTTCAACTTTATTAAGAGCAAGAGAAGTCAATATTATTTAACTTGTCAATACACTGCATTACATAATATTAGATCATACAATATCATCTCCGTCTACAATGTATTTAAAAGAACTGATTAAAATCAGGAAAAATTTTCCGAGGTGGCGCAGTTGGAGGGGCAGGCGAGGGGGCAGGTGAGGGGGCTGGCGGAGGCGCAGATCCATATCTATTTTCAATAATCGCATTCGCCACCCCCTCAGCAAAATGAAGAGCATCATCAGAATAGTGAAAACTTTGAAGAGCACCAACCATAGGTCTTGTTAACTTTATCGGCTCTTTAAGTTCCATCACGTAAATATTGAGATTTTTGTCGAAGTTATTATTTTTTATTTTAGGGTAATATCTAAACGTTTTTTTTGGATCATGGGACCTGAAGACACTAATATAATACCCTGGGCGCAGATTTCTTTCTCTTCCTATGACGACCAAAGGGTTTATTGCAAAAGCAATGTAAGATTTACCTCCTGGTACTATAAGCTCGACTCTTGAGGGATCGAATAGATTCACCACACGTGCATTGCGCTGCCAAGGAGGCTTCGCGAGTTCCGCAGGTGGTAGTCTCTGATATTTTATTAGAGGATTGTTGGCAAAAGGTTCTTCTTCTGCAAGAATGATACAAGTTAATTTATTAGCATTATTTGAAGGTTCAGAAAAAAGTCTTTATCTTGTTTAACTTGCCAATGATCTGCGTTACACAATAAGAAGAAATTTTACCTTGCGCAGGCACAGACGCAGCTGGAGGCACCGGCGCAGGTCCATATCTACTTTCAAGAATTGCATTCGCTACCCCCACAGCAAAATAAAGAGCATCAACAGAATAGTGAAAAGCTTGGAGAGCACCAGCCATAGGTCTTGTCATCTTCAGAGGATTCTCAATTTCAATCACGTAAATGTCAAGATTTTTGTCAAAGTTAGTATTTTCTATTCTATGGACGTATTTAATCGTGTCTTTTGGGTTTTTGGACCTAAAGCTTCTAATAATATACCCTGGACGCAGATTTCTTGCTCTTCCTATGATGACCAGAGGGTTTATTGCCCAAGCAGCGTAAGATTTACCTCCTGGTAGTAAAAGCTCGACTCTGGAGGGATCGAATAAATTTATTACACGTCCATAGACTGGCGCAGAATCCCTTTTGAATTTCGCAGGTGGTATTCCATGATACTTTATTAGATGATTCGCGCTGGAAAGCCTTTGTTCTGAAAGAATAACACAATTTCATTTATTAGCAAAACATTTTCCCGGTATTTTTGGCTTAAAATTAACTCTCTAAGTTTAAAAATGAGTCGCGAGGGCGTTTTTGGAGTTCGAACTTTGAAAACCCGTTTTCCGAGAAAAACGCATCTGAGCTTGTCAAGTGTCATAAGCACACATGCTATATTTCTTCTTTCAACATGAAATGTACCTATACTTACGGTTAATATCTGGATATGAGTGTATTCCCAATTAATTGACCTGTTTTATATCGTGCTTTTTATGGCCTAAAATGTTCATTTTTGTTCTATTTTTAATTTTGCAAATGCTTTAGCTCTGGTGATATCCTTCTTACCGAAAAAAGTCGTAAGAATGAATTGTTCGAATTTGCAAGTTCTGCGAATGACCGCAAATAGATTTCTCAAATCTTAAAAAATGGTCTCAAAAATTTAAAAAATGCTTCAACTATCTAAATTTTTATTCAAAATAGCAGGCTCGCGAACTTGACCTTCAGTTTCCGACACTGAAAGAGTGTAATCTGTTCCACACAATGACTGAGAAAAAATATTCAAGCTGACAGTAAGCACAAAACTGATTCGAATACAGAAAAATGTATACGACGGCGCAGTTCTGCAGGTAGAAAATAAGAAGGAATTATACGATTCTACAGAAGTAATGGATGTGTATACACGGAGAAAAATTTAAGGCCAGTCTGGCCATCTAGATGTGCAGACTGACAAAATTGGAGGGTGAACTACAGGACAGCCTTCTAGATGACTGAAGCGACTATCTCTAGAAGGTTTCTCAATAATCAATGAATAATGCAATTTTCAGTACGTTTTAAGTTAAAAACTACACGGTGAAAAAAAAATTTATAGTTGAGCGCCGAGTGATGCCTTTGTCCCTAATCTATTGAGAGAATCAAAATTGACGTTGAAAATTTATAAGAAAAAACTTAATCCATTTTCTACCATGTTCTTTCTTATGCACTGCACTCTCTACGCATGTTCGAAATATCGGAAAATAGTTTACATGTATTAAAAATATATTCAAATTCGATAGACAGCAAATGTGACGCTGACGGCTCGACGACATTTGCTCACTCCGAAAAGGATCTCGATCACTGGTCTCAATAATCGTATCCTTCCTCACTGCATGGATCGCGTCGACAACCTGATTGGTTAGCGTTGGCGCGCTCATTTAAAATGAATAAATATGAAAATCAACAGTTTACAATAAACAGGAAGCTTTAAAGTTATTAAACACTAGTCTTTGGTCACAAAAAAGACTTATGAAGTGAAATTTAAAATTATTATTTGATTTCCGAGGATTTTACTCCATAAAAATAAATGATCGATTTTAAATTTAAAGAGAGGACATTTTTTTCCATATTGAATATAAATTATTATGCTCCCGGATCCCCGCCTAGAACGGAGTGAGTCACGATTACCCCGAAAGGGATATGGCTTTTATCGTATAATGATGATAATATATATTCTATTTACCCGAAGAATTAACGAAGACTGCCGTACCAAGGATCAGAGTAAGAATAAGGATCTTCATTTTCGGTAAGCGTAACTACATGTTCTAGGAGATGTTTCAAGTATACTGTTTGCTATCTCAGTCTGCGTTTGAAATTGTTCAAAATATTTGTGAGGTGGTTTGGAGATAAGAATCTGGAACGCGACAAAGCTTACAATGCATGTTTAATTTACACGGAAAAAATGTTTACACCGGAACTTATTTATAACGGCCCTTCATTTGCCGCCAATGTAATCTGTAGGCCATGTCCAGACTGGAGGTATATCAAGGTTATAGTGAACTTGAGAAAATTTTACGAGAAAATGTCACGAGAGTAAACAATTTTATTTTGTGCCAGAGATTATTACCAAAAGTTCAATTATAAGATTCAGCTTAAAGGAGTATATTTTAGTTTATAGGCTTTTTTGCTCTGTCATTCGAAATGGGTAAAATTTATTGAACTTATTACTTGTGCAATTTTATAGATTTGATTATAGTAGTAGTGTATAGTAGTAGTGAGCCGCTAAAGATGAGTAGAAAATTACTAATTCAAGTAGACGAGATATTTCCCAATTTAATAGTGGCAAACTAATTACTAGGTAAGTTTGAAAAAATTGCAAACGTCACGTAACCTGCCTCAATTTGAAAACACTGCCTTCTGATTATCTGAACAAAGTTAAGAAGAATGAGAATTTTTCAGACTGATTGAATAACAAGGTATCAATGAACTCGAAATTAATTATACACATTCAGGGTCTTCATGCGTTTCTTTTCAGAGTTCTGTTCCTGATTTTCAAAATTTTTCTCGGTTGCACAATTTTCTAATTTTCTGTAGAAAATTGCAAGTATTTTCAGAAACTTTATAAAAATTATTTGCCTTGCTTAAGGATGAACTTGAGTTTTTTTTATTATTTTATTCCATTTTTATTTTATTTTCTTATTTCGTTTTATTTTCATAGTTTTTTTCTTGCGCAGAAGATACTTATCTCTAAATAAAAATGGGTAACATTTAAGTAATTACTAGTGGAATTTCACAGATTTGATTAGCGGAAACTGGGATACTAAAGATCAATGAAAAATTACTAATTCGATTAGTCAAGATATTTTCCAATTCAATAGTGAGAAGCAACTAATTGCTTGGTAAAAATATATAAAATTATTTAGGGCTGAATTTAGTAATTAAAAAGAGGTATGAAAAATGAGAAAAGTAACAAATAGAATGATCTTGTCACTGAGGGTTTTTATTTATAACAGTTATTACAAAGAATGAAGCCAGAGAGTTCATGAAGGATAATTTTTTTTATTAATAATAGATATAGGGTTTGCAACAGTTTTAGGGAAAGTTATGATACTCCTTAGCCTGGATGATTTTTTATAAAAAAATGAAAAGTCTACACGATTTCCTCTTAAAAATCGTAATTTCGAAGAACAATTCGTGGAGTGAAGTTTTCATTCTTTTGGAAAATTTCTTTTAACTTTCAAGAGATCCTACCTTGATATAGAGAATGTACATGTTTCAAATTTTTCCGACCAATAGATTCTGAGGTAGTATATAAAAACTGACTGATTTAATAAGTGAACAAGTCTAAAATCAATGATTAATCAGAGAAATGTCCAACTACTATTTTAATATACAAATTTTAAATTGATACATTTTTAAAGAACAAGGTGCAAGAACCAGAGGCATTGATGAAAGAATGAAGCATCGTGAACTGTGACAAACGAAATTTTTAATATAATCGCCAGTTACATCAAACATTTTGATCCGGCTTCGGATCGAAAAAAACTCGGAAATATCCTCTGATGATTGAGCGGAAAGGACCTACTGGAACTTCAAGGATTTCTTCTCGGGTCAGTGCAGTAACCACGCCACTTGACATGTTTATTTTCGCCCGTATATTTTTAGAGTTGTGTTTTCTATAGTGGTATTCACCGCATGGTGAATAGATTCCATCAAGATTATTATAATTCTTCAATATTGCATAGACATCACCATCCGATGTTGATAGAACAATTTGTTCATTGGTTGGCATAGGCTCATGATGGTCATGTCCTATTCTCATTTGTAATGGTTTATTGGCAGGAAAAGTGTATCTTCGAGGTTCGAATGTTTGGTGCGCATTTCTGTAGCAAATAAGCCGAATTAATTCAAGTTTTTCAACTCCGCATTTCTTTCCATCAGGAGCAGGCAGTCTTGTACTCCAAAAAAACGATATTCTAATATTAAGAGTGTCATATTCTTACACGCATATTCTTAGTAATATTCTTAATGAAGTAAGCGAAATTCTCAATTTAAGAGTATCTTCTAACCAAAGGACGAAATGCGCCTTGCTCTGTTCAATAATTTCTTTCAATGTTTTGTGAGACGTGATTATCGATCAGTTTTTTGAATTCGTAATAAGTGTCAAGCTCGAAGAAATGCAACCAATTCTAATGATAAATCGCTTGTGCACATCCATCTGCTTCTCTTCACAGAAAAAGTTAGAGTGAGAAAGGTCTGATGTGACAGTGAGGTTGAATACCGTTGTACCACACTGTGACATAACCTCTCTACATTATTTATTCGTTGGCGTGTGACATCAAAATTTTCCCACTTCAACGTTCTCTGCGAAGGGAAAGAGATGGAGTTAGAGATGTCTTAAAAAGATGATTATCTTTTTCGATCTCTTAGTCTATCAATCTATTACGAACTTTAATCTTCTCCAATCTCTTCTTCTATCCGTCGTGGCCGAAGACTCTTATCTTTATCTATCGCTCACTCTATCTCAGTGGCGGCGTAGCATGGGTTGATACCCGAGGCATCCTACTTCATCCTACATCCTACTTCGATGACCTTTTTATTTATTTATTTATTTATTTTTTTTTTAGAAGCCAATCCCTGGTTCGCACATTGTAAGCGACCGTAGGGCCCCCGCAACCGTAAACGTGCCCCTGGTCACCCCTTATTGCCCCTTATTGGCACCATTTGGCGCTTGGCACCCGGGGTGGATCGCCCCCCCTTAAGCCGCCACTGGTCTATCTATCTATTACTAATTTCAATCTCTTCATGTATCCTTCGTCACCGAGGACTCTTATCTTTTTCTATCCCTCAAAATTGGGGACACCATCGAAAACTTGAAAAATTCATTAAAAAAATTAATTTGGCTTTGACCACGTATCAGAAAGACAACGTGACGTTCATGCTCATATACCTACATAATCTTCTTATCCTCGAGCTATCCACGTCAATCCTTTTCTATCTTTTTGTCTATATAAATTCAAGTCTTTCTGTTCCAATCTCCTTTTCTCTATCTCATCCTATCCTGCTTCTATCAACGTCAATCTTTTTCTATCTCTCAATCACTCTAAACTCCCTTTATCTTTTTCAATATTCCAATATCTCTTTCTATCTATTTTTCAATCTGAATTCACATGTATCAACGTCTATCTTTTTCTATGGATTTTTCAATATGAATTTACGTCTATCTCTTTCAATATCCTCTTCTCTATCTCATCCTATCCTTCATCTGTCCACATCAAACTTTTTCCGTAACGCTATCAATCTAAAGTACCGGCAATCTTTTTCAACCCCCTCTTATTTTATATCATCTTGCCCTTCATCTATACTCGTCAATATTTTTCCATCTCTCTTTCAATATAAATTCTCGTCTATCTTTCCTAATCTCATCTTCCATATATCATGTCTATAATTTTCTATCTATTTTTCATTCTAAATTCACGTTTATCTTTATCCATCTCTGTCTCATCTCATCATGTATCTATTAAAGTCAAAGTTTTTCTATCTCTGTGCATTTATATAGACAAAATGATAGCAAAAGATAGACCTGGATAGATCGAGGATGAGAAGAGATAGGGAAAAGAAGATTAAAAAAGATGATGGGAGTGTAGATTGATTAAGAGATAGGAAAAGATTGACGTTGATGGAAGCAGGATAGGATGAGATAGAGAAAGGAGATTGGACAAAAAGACGTGAATTTATATAGAGAAAAAGATAGAAAAAGATGGAAGTTGATAGAAGCAGGATAAGAAGAGATAGGGAAAAGGAGATTGACAAAAATAAAGGGAGTTTCGGTTGATTGAGAGATAGAAAAAGATTGACGTTGATAGAAGCAGGATATGATGTGATAGAGAAAAGGAGATTGGAAAAGAAAGACGTGAATTTATATAGAAAAAAAGGTAGAAAAAGATTGACGTTGATAGAAGCAGGATAGGATGAGATAGAGAAAAGGAGATTGTAACCGAAAGACGTGAATTTATATAGGCAAAAAGATAGCAAAAGATTGATGCGGATAGATCGAGGATAAGAAGGGAAAAGGAGATTGAAAAAGATAAAGGGAGCTTAGATTGATTGAGAGATACAAAAATATTGACGTTGATCTAAGGAGTATAGGGAGACGGTCCGTTCTATATTCAAAATTATAATAAAATTATAAAGCCTCGGGCGAATATTTGTATTGGTACGCCTCTGACTCATAAGTGGACAAGCAGGTGTAACGAGGGGAGGATTCAAGAAATCATCCTATCATACGTTCGATCGCATGCGCCATCAGTTGATAAGTAGGGGTAGCGTGGGACCAATGCACCTTATAAATATCGATCCCGGTATCGGTACCAATGGACTTCTTACTTGACCCTCTTCGAGGAAGAAACATCACCTAGCTTCGCCTACCTGTCATTGGAGACAGAAATTTGAATTCGAGAAAGCATTATTCAAAGGACGCTACTAGTCGGGATTCTCCTTTATTACTTTTCAAACAACACTTCAAGGATATTATTTTAATTCTGTTTGAATTAAAATAATAGGAGTGAGTTTGTGGAAATTTATTTTTATTATTTTTATTTTTTATTAGCTTATGCATGATTGTAACGACTTTGCACCCCATGTTTTGGGGAAACCTAGTTGTGCATTGTTGCACCAGCTATTGAAATTTGAACGGACACTTATATTTTTTTTATTTTTCAAAAAGAATAGAGCCTGAAATTTTCCGGTTCCAATATTTTTAGGATCAGGAAAAGATAGGCCTATGATGTTTTTGAATGATTTTTATGAATATATTAGAGCGATAGATGATAGGAGGGACGATTTTAATTTCCTAGTACATTCATGTTTGGAAGGTATTGCTAGAGAATGGTGGAGCCTTGTAGCTAGTCCAGGTGAAAATGAATTTACATTCAGAGAAAAATTTATTTCAAAATTCTGGAATGATAATATTCGTTTTCAAATTAATACTGACCTTCGATATGGTTATTATCAAGGAAAACTTACAAAATCGGCATATGCTATTAAAATGATTAATAATGCTAAAGATTTAATACCAGCTCCATCTGAGAATGAAATCGTCTCTAAATTGTCGAGACATTTTTCAGAAGAAATTCGTACTGCATATTTAATCCGGGATATTAAAACTTTTGATAAATTTATCGAATTGCTAGAAACTTTCGATCAAGCAGGCTCAATAAACTGTATGGGAGCTTATGATCCTCGTAAAAATAGCGTTTATCAGCAAAATGATTTCGGCAGATTTAATCGTGATAATCGAAATATGAAAAACAATAGGGGAGGTGGAAATAATTTCCATAATTCGTATCAAAATCAAGCAGGATTATTAGATAGTGAGAATGAAGATTTCAGTAATTCTCGCTTTGAATCAAATTATCCGCCTCGATATCTAAGTAATGATCAGCACGTGAGACAGGACAATAATTGATCCAGAAATAATTATTATTCAGGACGGGCATATAATAATTATCCACGTCAAAATTATCAACATCAAGGATATTTTAATCCAAATAAAAGCGCTAATCAAAGAGACAATTTTTTGATCATGAGAATTCGCAAAATCGTGGTTCATATCCAGATTATAATGATCGAAATGAAGCTCCATATAATTATCAATCCCAAGGGCGTTATCAAAAGCCAAACGGTTTTCAAAATAATTATAACTCTCGCGATCAAAATAATAGAAACATATCTCAGCAAAATCATGCAAATGGATGAGTAGAGGATGATGTTTATAAAAGAAATCCTAATTATGCAAATCAAGTAAGCTTGCCTAGAGATACGAATGAACAATCACAAAATAAAAAAGAGACTTATAATAATCCACAAAATACTCTGCCGCATAGTAATATAATCAAACAGACTAGAGTTATAGAAGTCGTGGAAAATAAATATAATCGAGATGAATTTTATTTTAATCAGGAAAACGCATATGCCTCGGGTATGCCTCGCATATGCCTTTAGATATGAGGGATGAACTCACAATATGAGCTTTTGCCAATTGTAGGAACCACAATTGTTGGTGCAACTGGTGCAAGACCTGTGAAATTAAAGCATCAAATTGATGCAAAATTCGAAATGGGCAACTGAGAAGGTTCTTACGTTTTTCTGATTGTGCCTAGGCTAAATAAAGAATGTATAATTGGAGTGGACTTATTAAAGAGATTAAAAAGTAAGATCGATTTCGAAGATAATAAAATAGAATTGAAGGATAAAAATAAAACGATTGAAATAAAATTGTTAGAAGAAGATGTGAAAAAAATGCACATTATAATGGATGCGGAAAATGTCCAAAAAGAAAGATACATAGAATGTTTAGGTAAATATTTAGAACCCGAAGAAAATTTTCCAAATGTTATAAAGGAAATTAATACAATTGAAACTTATGATAATGCCCAGGATGAATGTACATTAACTGATGAACAAATTACAGAAAAAGTGGCACATTGTAGTTTATTAAATGCATTAGAGAAAGAGCAATTCTACAAACTTATATCCCGTTATAAAAATATATTTTATCGGAAACCAGGTAGGATCTCGATATATGAACACCATCTTAAAATAGATGATAAAAGACATTTTATATCACGAACTTACCCGATACCTATGTTAGTACGCGACGAAGTAGCAAATGAAATTAAAAAGCTAATAGAAATGGGAATAATTCAAAGTTCAAACAGCGCGTATATAAATCCATGAGTGGTCAGAATTTAAAAAAAAATTCATACGATAAGATGAATTTAATCATTCAATTTCAGAGGGGTTCATTGTGATAATTTTTTGTAGAATATTTGTAAGAATAGTGAGAAAAATCTCAGTTAAGTTCAATTTAAAGATGAAAAGATCTCAATTTTTACGTAAAGTTGATTTTTGCAACGTCTTCATTCTTTTTTTAATCTGAAAAAATTAGAAGAGTACTTTCTCAGTCATAGGAAGAAACTATTGATATAGACGCCGACAAAATATTTTTTAAATCAAAGATCGAGATCATTCACATCAAACTTAAAGATAAGAAATGAAACATTAAATTACAAATAGAGAATGAGATCAGTCACATTAGACTTAAGTTCCTGCAAATGAATTATGATACACTTTAAAATCAGCGTGTATAAATCCTGATTCAATACCGCTGTGACTTAACGGAGTTCGTACTCAAATAAACCACCTTCAGCTGCGATACAGCATCGAAGACTATGTTCCACTTTGTCATTTGTGACAATTCGCAGCGTCTCAGGTGGAATACCTACCATTATTTCCACAATCATGCGCTTCAGCTCTTCAAGATTAATAATTCGCCCAAAGCGATAGAGCTTGGACTTGATATAGCCCCATAGAAAAAAATCTAAAGGGGTAAAATCTGGAGAACGTGGAGACCATTGGATGAATGGACTGAACTATCCGATCCATAGGCGTTGGAACATATCATTGAGCAGATGTCTGACCCTATGTGCAGTGTGTGCTGGAGCCCCATCCTGTTGCCAGTAAATCACCTGAAAATTAGATATCAGTAACCAACTGCTATCCCTTACATTATGAAGGTACGAAAGTAATAAATCAAAAAATACAGCGTCGGCATCTCTATCACCTAATCCATCAACTAATGCCGGTCCAGCTTCTAGATGCAGCATTTCCATATACTTGTGCGCTGTTAAATTGTCTTCTATGAAGATAGGTCCAATTATTTTATCATCAAGCATCCCGCTCCAAACATTCAATTTAAGGGGATATTGAGAATGGGTTGGCATAAGGGCGAACGGATTTTCCCTCGCCCAGGTTCTATGGTGCTTGAGATTTTTTTCCCCATCCAGAACGAAGGAGCATTCGTCGGTAAACAAAGTGAACGGCAGTAGCAAAGGGTTTCGCTCAATTTCTTCGATCAGAAGCATAGCCTTCTCGTAGCGATTGTCGAAATCAGCCTGCTTTAGAATTTGGCCATTTCGCAGTTTGTACAACTAGTATCCAGCATCATGGAGCGCTTCAAGGACAGAAGTCTTGCTGATGCTCAGATCCTCAGCGATTTGTCTACTTGTACTGTTTGCATCCACTTTTGCTTGAGAACAAACCATTGCGCGTATTTCTTTATCCAGGACACGTTTTTTCTCAGATTCTGAAAAAAATGACTTCTATTAATGAAATGGAATTTCAAATTCAACAAAATAACTAAGCTTTATAAACTATTCTATAAAATTCGTGGACATTGCAGATGCGGATTGGATTCTCATCCACGTTTTCGAGGTTAAAAAGGAAATTAAATTTTTTTTTTGATTTTCATAAAAAAAAGTTCTCACTCCTCTTTCTTCGTAATGATTCGGAGCAATGCATCCATGAGCATGACAGTTTTTAAGCACTGTTTGCACGTTTCTAAAAAAAGGAACCGGTCTATCAGGAAACGAAACATCAAAGTATGCCCTTGTTTGTCTACCACTAAGATTGTCCACCATTTGCCGTGACAACATGAATTGATTTTCTCCCAGCGTATAAATTGTAGGCATTGTGCTTTTTCACACATAAAATCATGAAAGAAACAGTAAAATAAGACGATGAAGAAAAAAAAGAACCACCCAAAATTCTAACGAACAGTTGCGATTTACCTGCGACAAGAAACACGTGGCATTTAAACAATGCTGCCAAATACCCCTACCGGAAATCTAGATCATTTCTAGATACTTTCTAGACTCTGCTCGTCTAGCGAACGTCTAGGGCAATTTGATGACGATCGCCTTGTCTAGGGTTGGTCTAGAGTTCATCTAGCGGCGTCTAGTAAGTTTTACCTGCGACCCTTTTGAGTCTAGCATTCGTCTAGTATCATCTAGAAAGGGGTCAATTCTAGATGATGCGCTCCTAGACGATCTCATCTAGAATTCGTCTAGATTTTCCGTAGGGACAGTAATGTCAAAAGACAAATGTTTCACCAACTGTGATGCGTATGAAAGTGTTTAATTTTTGTATTTTAATTTTTTTGACATTCTAAAGGAGCACTCTGAAAATCATGTACCTGCTTTTTTTTGGATTTTTAACAGACAAGTTAGTAATTATCTTCTATTTAAATTTATAGTAAATTAATTCAAGTTATCACCTGTTTGTTCCTTAAAATTGTGCTCATCGAAAGCGTCTGTGGATAAGATACAAAATTCTAAATAAGAAAATCTTGAAAATTGAATTAACCTTACAATATATTACGTTTTTCAAGTATGAAAGTACTTATCTCACATGTAAATAGTTGTTATTCTTCGAAGACATAATGAATCGATCAGTATGAATTAAATTTGTTATTTGTGTGTCAAACGACCCACGTCACTCACGGACCGTTAAATTCGTGAAAACCAACTTCAATTTTTAAGAAAACTCTTAATGCACGTCCCAACAGTAATTGTAAACCTTTTTTAATATTGTGTTCTATTTTTATAAATTCTTAACATTCATAGTTTCGCACACGATTGAAACCCGAAAAATCTTTAAATATCAAATTTAACATTTTAATTTATTACATTGTTTCTTGTAAATTTTGAAATAAATTTCACAACACAACAAATTTAAAAAGGGATTTCTTCACTAGTCCGAGTCAGTGTGAATTAAATTATTATTATTTATCCAATTTCACCATCTGCCAACCAATCTATCCCACCGCTGTCACCAACAAATTTTGTAATGTAACACCCTGAAAAGATTCTTATGTCTTGATTTTGCTTTTGATTTCAAATTCAAATGTTGTTCCTTGTCCAAAATTCCTGCGCTGGTTCGTCACTGTTGCGGGTTTTTGAGAAAACCCTACTCGGACCGAAAAACTTCTAAAAAAAAGGGTAACTCGAAAGGAGATTATTTTTTAACTAATAACGGATTTTGCGAAGAATGATCGATCGAATAAATTATAGATTGATTTGTCTCTTGAATTAATTTTTAACTCACTTTTGGAAATAGTAAATTTCATAGCAAGATTACAACACATCTGGAAGAAGATCGTTTTTTTATGGTTGACAAAATTCAACTAAATGGTCCCGAAAAAAAAGTGAGTTCCTCATCTAACAAAACCCCTTAATTTCTTTTATTCACACTAATTCCCAAATCCATTTCCTCCAATCAAAATTCATAATTTTGTTCCTTGTGCAAAATCTCCATCCCCTTTTTTGGCTACACGTGCGTTCAAAGTTCATACAAATTGTAACATCGCAATTTGGGAAAAATTACTGACTCATGATTTCTATAACTCATGTAGTCTTGTAGAAAACTTCTTAATTTTGTTTACATTTTAGTCGACAAATTTATGACTTGTGGACTTATATGGGTCACATTTGGTCACATTATAAACTCAATATATTAAATAATAATTATTATAAAGCTTAGTTTGATATAGGGGTGCAATCAAAAACCCCTCTTCCGTAGAAAATTTCAATCTGCGACACTTCGTGGAGAGCTTTGGAAAAAGTGAAAAATAACTTAAATTCATAGAGTTCCGTGGAGCGAATTTAGAATTACTAGGTATTTCAAGATCCTAGGTAAAGTTTCACTTATTCATTGTAGTTTTATGAATTAATTTGTTCTCTGGATTTTCCTGATTTCTAGGTTTTTTGAAAATATTTTCTCGGTCTCTATTATTTCCCGCATCTCTGAACCCAATTTATAAGTTTTCAAAGTTTGCTAGCCGTAAAATCAGTCCATTTTTCCCACTGCAAACAATATTTTACTGCCTTCCAACATCTTGTGTTTAGCTTTCTCGGTTTGTTCAATGTAAATTAGATTTAATATATTCATTCTGGGAGCTTTTTAGCTCCATAGAAACTGTATCCTCGATTTACTAAACCCAGTTCGATCATATTAAATAGATTTTACAAAGTATATTTTTAATTTTCTAAGATATGAAGGATAATGAGGATAATGACAAGGATAATGAGCTTCCCAATGGTTAATGGATTGACAAGAATCCGTTTCCTTGTACCCTAAGAAAAAGTCTATTAACAGTAAAATTACGTTCCTTTCAGAATGCATCCTTTGAAATCAAGCAGATTCCTCTTGTTCATAAATAGAATCGTTGCACTGTTGAAAGAATTATTCGTTAAATGCAAAGCGAAAGTAGTTCTACTGAAGAACGATTTCTCTTTACTTTCGGAAAAATTCCTTGAACTATTAGAGGATTTCATTTGTTGGCTAGCGCAGAAACTGCCCTTACGCATGATAGAATTTTTTCACTGCGCGATTTATTTATTAATTGATAACGTGAATGAGAAAACGTGCGAAATTATGTAGAAAATGGATTTCTTCAAAAAAATAGGAATCTCACATTGCGATGCGAAAACTTTGGAAGGTGCGTATACTGAAAGAACAATTTTTGATCCGCATACCTCACTTTTCATTGATTTTTACGCTTTTGACAATCAAAGTATAAATTCTTTTCATGCTTTTGACAATCAAAAGCTCGCAAGACGTTCTTTGTGAAATGATGTTTTAAAGCGTCGATTTTATATCGATTTTATATTTACATTCACGAAAATTCGGCTTTTGTAAATTTCTTGTACGTAATATCATGCTATAAGTTTCCATTTAACGTTCAAATGATTCTTTTTTTTGTTCGACCATAGATTTCACTTCAAGATCAAAGGAAATCCTTTCATAGTTAAAGGACAGCATTTGAAACGACAATCCTTCAACTATGAGAGGATTTCCTGTCATGCCAATTTTGAATGGAAAATCCTTTGATAGTGAAAGGAATCGTTTGAAAGTCAATAGTCTGTTTTTAGAGTGTGTATCTTTTGAAATTCAATGCAATTTTATGAAACTTCCCCAATCCAAAGTCGAATCCATTTGCCATTTTAAACAAAGTTGAAATTTCCTTCTTCTTTCACGCAAAAATTCAAATTAGTTAGTTAGTTAGTAGTAATGTAGGCGGGAGGACCCGTGAGGTCCTAACCCCTGGCGCTCAAGCTATAAAGCCTATTGTGCCACACCCGTGTTTATTCTCAAGGCGGTGCTCCGAATCCGAATCAAACAGTAAAGGACGTCCTCCTTTGTTGATCAGGCAAAGTGATCCTCACCCACTCTGCCATTCGGCAGCCTTCCTAGCAGGCTAGGGTGTACGGAGCGATCCCTCTGAAGTCATCAGGTAGATTCACAGATTCGAAGCACTGTCCTGGTTTTTTATGTAAGTCTATATGTGTATGTGTTCATTACTTAAAGACATCCAGCGACCACCGAGCAGAGGTACCTTGGGAGGGCCCCCCTTTACGCAAGGAGATCGCTGACTCATGTTCGAGTCTTCACAGAATCGGCTTCGACCTCCAAGGCTATTCCCCTCGACATGGAGCCCCACCTTGGTACGATACCAGCTTTTTCTGAGGTTACCTACAGTTTAAGGTGAGTTCCGAACCACCGAAGCCCCGGTAGAATTACATAGAAAAATTTCGATTGGTACCCGGCTCAGGGATCGAACCCCAGACCTCCTGCATGGAAGTCCGAGGCTCTATCCTTTTTTTGCTCGCTTACAGAAAGCGATAGTTGAAAAGCCAGAATACCTTTTCTCACTAGTTGCACCGAAAGTTCAGCGACACTATAATGTAACAAACGCCCAAGATTTTCCAGAAGAAAAAAGTTATATAATTTCGTGGCGCAGAACACGTCCAGTCTTCGAGCTCACCAAATCAAAAATGAATTTTCACCGCCTCGGCTTCGCTTTTCGTGCGTTTACATCAGTTGGTCCAAATGATGTCCAGTTGCGGGCGAAAATATCGATCAGCACAGTTTGCATATCCTCCTCTTTCCATAGCTTCTAGCATGTTCTAATTCCTATGACGTCATATAGTGGCAAGACTATTTCAATCATTTTCTGTGATATTATAAATTTTATTTAGAAATTTGTAAGGGTCTACTTTTCTAATTAAAAATACTTTCATCCAGTCAATCTTTTCGGGAACTATATAAACCAAAATGAGTGATATTTCACAAATTCAGTTACAGAAAAGTAACATTAGTAGAAAATTACTTATTCGATCAGTAAAAATAATGACTAATTCGCTTTAGGGCTTTATATATTAATTAGAAAAAGGTTATAGGAATAGAAAATGTGATACATAGAAAATTCCAATAAAAGAACATGATTGTATACATTTCTTAACTTTATTGAGACAAAGAGAAGGCAATATTATTTAACTTGTCAATACACTGCATTAAATAATATTATATCATACAATATCATCTCCATCAACAATGTATTCAAAAGAACTGGTTAAAATCAGGAAAACTTTTACGAGGTGGCGCAGTTGGAGGGGTAGGCGGAGGCGCAGGCCCATATCTGCTTTCAATTATCGCATTCGCCACCCCCTCAGCAAAATGAAGAGCATCATCAGAATAGTGAAAAGCTTGAAGAGCACCAACCATAGGTCTTGTTAACTTCATCGGCTCTTTAAGTTCCATCACGTAAATATTGAGATTTTTGTCGAAGTTATTATTTTTTATTTTAGGGTAATATCTAAACGTGTCCTTTGGATCATAGGACCTGAAGATACTAATAAAATACCCTGGACGAAGATTTCTTTCTCTTCCTATGATGACCAAAGGGTTTATTGCAAAAGCAATGTAAGATTTACCTCCTGGTACTATAAGCTCGGCTCTTGAGGGATCGAATAGATTCACTAAACGTGCAGTGCGCTGCGAAGAAGGCTTCGCGAGTTCCGCAGGTGGTAGTCTATGATATTTTATCAGAGGATTGTTGCCAAAAGGTTCTTCTTCTGCAAGAATGATACAAGTTAATTTATTAGCATTATTTGAAGGGTTTGAAAAAAGTCTTTATATTATTTAACTTGTCAATGAGCTGCGTTACACAATACTAGATCGTAGAACGTCACCTCGGCTAACAATTAATCAAAATAAATTGCTCCAATAAGAAAAAATTTTACCAGACGCAGGCACAGACGCAGCTGAAGGCACCGGCGCAGGTCCATATCTACTTTCAAGAATTGTATTCGCTACCCCCACAGCAAAATGAAGAGCATCAACAGAATAGTGGAAAGCTTGAAGAGCACCAGCCATACGTCTTGTCAACTTTAAAGGAGCCTCAATTTCAATCACGTAAATGTCGAGATTTTTGTCAAAGTTAGTATTTTCTATTTTATGGTCATATCTGAACGTGTCTTTTGGGTTTTTGGACCTGAAGCTTCTAATAATATACCCTGGACGCAGATTTCTTGCTCTTCCTATGATGACCAGAGGGTTTATTGCCCAAGCAGCGTAAGATTTATCTCCTGGTAATACAAGCTCGACTCTTGAGGGATTGAATAAATTTATTACACGTCCATACACTGGCGCAGAATCCTTTTTGAGTTTCGAAGGTGGAAGTCCATGATACTTTATTGGCTGATTCACACTGGAAGGCCTTTGTTCTGCAAGAATAACACGAATTTATTTATTAGCATTATTTGAAGGGTAGGAAAAAAGTCTCGATTCTCTATGAACAAATTCTTATTGTATGTCTAGATATATAACCAGGCCGTTTCATTTAGAGGTAAAATATTTTTCGTCCATATCATTTGTGGGCGTCCGCATGAAAAAGGCTATTATGGCCGATGTGGAGTTAAGTATCAAGGCATATAGCCGGATAAATCCCCGGTATTTTAGGCATCGAATGAACGCTCTAATTTTAAAAATGAGTCTCCGGGGCTTTTTCGGAGTTCGAACTTTGAAAAACTATTTTCCGAGAAAAAGGCATCTAAACTTGACGAGTGCCATAAGCGAACATTTTATATTTTTTCTGCTAACAATCCATAAAACGTTCCGTACAATGACATTGAGAAAAAATATTCAAGCTGGGAGTAAGCACAAAACTGATTCGGATACAGGCAAATCTATACGACGCGGACGGCGCAGTTCTGCGGGTAAAAACAAAGGAGGGATTATCCGATTTTACAGAAGTAACGGAATGTGCATACACGGAGAAGAATGGAAGGTCAGTTTGGCAATCTAGATGTGCAGACTGACTATATTGAAGGGTGAACTACAGGACAGCCTTCTAGATGACTGAAGCGACTATCTCTCGAAGGTTTCTGAGTCATCAATGAATAATGCAATTTTCAGCACGTTTTCAGTTACAAACGACACGGTTACACCAAATTGATAGCTGAGCGTCGAGTGACGCCTTTTTCCTTAATCCTTTGGAAGCATCCAATTCGACGTCGAAAATTCGAAAGAAAAATCTTAATCCACTTTCCACCATGTTATTTCTTATGCACATTACTCTCTATGCATGTTCGAAATATCGGAAAACAGTTTACATTTATTAAAAATACATTCAAATTCAATAAACAGCAAATGTGCTGCTGACGGCTCGACGACATGTGCTCACTCCGAAAATGATCTCGACCACCGCCGGTCCGAATAATCGTATCCTTTCGCACTGCATGGATGGCGTCGACAACCTGATTGGTTAGCGTTGGCGCGCTGATTTAAAATGAATAAATAAGAAATTCAACAGTTTACAATAAATAGGAAGCGTTAAAGTTATTAAACACTACTCTTTGATCACAAGAAAGACTTATAAAGTGATATTCGAAATTATTATTTGATTTCCGAGGATTTTACTCCATAAAAATAAATGATCGATTTTAAATTCAAAGAAATGAGAATCTTTTCCATATTAAATATGAATTATTATGCTCCCGGATCCCCGCCTAGAACCAAGTGAGTCACGATTACCCCGAAAGGGATATGGCTTAATGGTATAATGTTAATAATATATTTTATTTACCCAAAGAATTGACGAAGGCTGCCGTACCAAGGATCAGAGTAAGAATAAGGATCTTCATTTTCTGTAAGCGTTTCTACATGTTCTACGAGATGTTTCAATTATACTGTTTGCTATCTCAGTCCGCCTTTGAAATTGTTGAAAATATTTGTGAGGTGATTTGGAGATAAGAAACTGGAACGCGACAAAGCTTACAATGCATGTTTAATTTACACGGGAGATTTGCTTACACCGGAACTTATTTATAACGGCCCTTGATATGCCGTCAATCTAATTTCTAGGCCATGTCCGAGACTGGAGGTATATCAAGGTTATAGTGAACTTGAGGAAATTTTACAAGAAAATGTCACGAGAGTAAACAATTTTATTTTGAGCCAGGGATGATTAACAAAATTTCAAACGGATCTTGAGATTCCACTTGAAGAAGTATATTTTAGTTTTCAGGCTTTTTTGCTCTGTCATTTGAAATGGGTAAAGTTTATTGAACTTATTACTAGTAAAATTTTATAGATGCGATTAGCGAAAAGTGAGCCGCTGAATATTAGTAGAAAATTACTAATTCAAGTAGTTGAGATATTTCCCAACTTAATAGTGGAAAACGAATTAATAGGTAAGTTTGAAAAAATTGCAAACGTCACGTAGCCTGCCTCAATTTAAAAACATTACCTTCTGATTATTTGAACAAAGTTAAGAAGAGTGAGAATTTTACAGACTCATTGAATAACAAGATATCAATGAACTCGAAATTAATCATACACATTCAGAGTCTTCGTGCGTTTCTTCTCAAAAGAAACGATTCTTGATTTTTAATTTTTTTTTGTTGGTTGCACAATTTTCTAGTTTTCTGTAGAAAATTGCAATTATTCGAAAAACTTTGTGAAAATTATTTGCTTTGCTTAAGGATGAACGTGAGTGTCTAAAGAAGCTTATTTTATTTTTAGAGCTTTTTACCTACGCAGAAGATACTTCTCTCTAAATGAAAATCACAAAAATTCAAGTAACTACTAGTGAAATTTCACAGATTCGATTAGCGGAAAGTGGGATACTAAAGATCAGTAAAAAATTACTAAATCGGTTAGATAAGATATTCTCCAATTCAATAGTGAGAAGCAACTAATTGTTTGGTAAAAATATATAAAATTATTTTGAGCTGCATTCAGTAATCAAAAAAAGGTATGAAAATGAGAAAAGTGACAAGTAGAATAATACATTAAAATAACACGATGTTGTAATATTTTTAACTCTAATGAAACAATAAGAAGGCCCTATTCTGAAATTATAAATGTAACTTAGCCTGTTTCTATTTTCAAATTATTGCCTTCTGATCAAACGAATTTCTTAAGTTACAACATAACAAGTCAATATATAAAAAATATATTGTTTGAAAGGCTGTGAATAAATAATGGGTTTGCAACAGTTTTAGGGGAAATTATGATACTCGTTAGCCTGGATGATTTTTTACTAACAAATAAGAAGTCTAGACGACTTCCTCTTAAAAATCGCAATTTCGAACAACAATTCATGGAGTGAAGTTTTCATTCTTTGGAAGATTTCTTTTTGCTTTTGAGAGATCTTACCTTGACATAGAGAATGTACATGTTTCAGATTTTTCCGACCGATAGATTCTGAGGTAGGATATAAAAACTGACTGAATTAATTAGTGAACAAGTCTAAAATCACTGATTAGTCAACTAGTATTTTAATATGCAAATTTTTCACAGATAAATGTTCAAAGGACAAGGTCCAAGAACTAGGGGCATTGACGAAAGAATAAAGCATCGTGAACTGTGACAAACGAATTTTTTAATATAATCACCAGTTACATTAAACATTTTGATCCGGCTTCGGATCGAAAAAAACTCGGAAATACCCTCTGATTGAGCGGAAAGGACCTACTGGAACTTCAAGGATTTCTTCTCGGGTCAGTGCAGTAACCACGCCACTTGACATGTTTATTTTCGCCCGTATATTTTTAGAGTCATGTTTTCTATAGTGGTATTCACCGCGTGGTGAATAGATTCCATCAAGATTATTATAATTCTTCAATATTGCATAGACATCACCATCCGATGTTGATAGAACAATTTGTTCATTGGTTGGCATAGGCTCATGATGGTCATGTCCTATTCTCATTTGTAATGGTTTATTGGCAGGAAAAGTGTATTTTCGAAGTTCGAATGTTTGGCGCCCATTTCTATAGGAAATAAGCCGAATTAATTCAAGTTTTTCGACTCCACATTTCTTCCCATCAGGAGCAGGCAGTCTTGTAGGTGGAGCTATGAACCTGGAAGGAAGAAACGTAGATCTGCCAGAAGGAGGGATGGATCTGCCAGGAGGAGAAATGGATCTGGCACGAAGAGGAGGAAGAGGAGACCTCTCAGGTGAATAGTGTACTTCAGAAGAAGAAGAAGGTCCGCCACGGGAAATACGTGGAATGGGGGCGTCATCAGGTAGACATTCGGACTGTGAACCTAACTCTGCAACAAGAAAAAGATTATTACATTTTTTTAAGCTGGTTTTTCATACATCAGTGGGAATATTGTGAGGCAACACTGAGGACAGGAGGAAATTTCTTTCCTGTCCGACACCACAGCTATTTAGCCTTCTTTACGCCCTTGACACACGATATACTATTTCTGCACGGAGAAAAAAATCTAAGCATTAGCGCGTGAACATTTGTCACGCATTAATTCCAAGAGCGCGAGCGAAATTTTCAAGAGCCTCCACGGACTTCTTCGGTGAGTCTCCTTGTGATGCCTTTAGACCACGCCTCCGGCGAACATTTAGTGGTGCGGACGTGTCAACAGCTAGAAAGCGTGACCTAAAGGCAAATTGCAAGGAGACTCGCGGGAAAAGTCCGTGGAGGCCCTTGGAAATAAAGCAAGAGACGCCTGCGATAGGCGCCTGATGAATAGTCCATGCGTTAATATATTAAACCCTCTTGCGCTAAACCCAAGAGCTTTTTCTCCGTGTGGCACTTCTTGAAAAGCTCAACCAGCAACATGAAGTAAATATTATTTGGAAAGTTTTCTACAAAAGCTTCATTTCGAATTTCTTTGTAAATAAAATGCGCTTTGATACCGTACTAGAAAAAAAGGAACTAGACGACTTGAAGTGAGCATAAGAAATGAGAAGAACGGTTTCTCATATGACAGATTATTTGTATACGTCAGATTGACTTCTTATCAAATGATTTTCTTAACCCTCAGTTACCCCACGGGGGTCAAAATGACCCAGAGGTTTTTTGAAAGCGGTGCCATTTCTGTATAGGCTAAGGGAGCGGGCCAGGACCCGAGGGGGAAAAAAGTTTAGAGGTCCTAGTCCATGCTGAACCCATGATCGGACTCAGTTCGGTTGGTTACGCCGAAAGCGACAGTGTGAAAGTTTGATTTGTGCCTTTTAGACCCCCCTGGGGTAACAACGTTACAAAAAGTGATCTGAAGACAAATACAAAACGTAAGTAAATTCTTTATTTAAATTTTTGTTTTGTGTCCAATAATAAAATGAAAGTAAGTTTTGTGTGACGCAAAAGTAAACTTTCGTGTATCACAGGTAAAAAGAACTATATATTTGTGAACAAAATTATAATAATATGATTTTGCAACTGAATTTTCAAATTTAAGAGTTAATATTTTTCTGTTTTATAGAAATTTGAATAAAAAATATCAATATTTTTCTCATATTCTTGAAAAAATGATTATATGATTTCGCCAATATTTTCATGTGAGAAATATTTTTCTTATTTTTCAGAAACGGAAATGGAGACCCGTTCTTGCACTCGAAGTGCTGCAAACGTATCAAAAAGCATGGTACAAAGGTCTGCGTTGTAATAGAGTCATGTGCCATGAACATACGACAACACTGTGCCAATATTGCGCACAATAAAATAACAATTGCATGACGGACAGTCCAATAAATTAACCGCTTTTTAATGCATTTCCTTGATTTTTTTTTAATTTCACCCCATTATATACATACTGCATGATTTTGTGTCAGGTAATATTTTTATACGTTTTGCAATTTTTCGCAATTTTCACATGATGAAATAATTATGCTTTTTGAAACTGATCATTATGTCACCTATATCACCTAAAAGTGTGACACTTGAGCTTCAAAAATCACTATATATAAACACTTTTATCTTCATCTGACTGAGAATTATATCATTTTGAAAAAAAATATTTCAGATTTTGTAATCAAATTTTTTTTTGTTAATTCTGACACAGATTTCTCAATTTTTATTATAGAATTATTTCATGAGCACAGCCTTTTGGAGCACAAAAAAACCTTTTCAGTGAAAAAAAATTGACTCTAATTAACCGATCTGTCGCTGAGATACAAACCTGAGAATACGGGCCGGGGCTTTTTGACCCCCGTGGGGTAACAACGTATACTAAAATACGTGGGGTAACTGAGGGTTGAACTTGAAGTTATTCCGCTTGCTTCATGTTAACACAGAATGTGACATCACACGCAGAAAACATGAATGCGATTTTTTTTTCAATTTTTGTAATTCAAAACTGAAATATTCTATTTTTAGTAAAAAATTGATGCCTTTCAGCTCAAAATTTAATTTGGTGAAAAATAATTTTTTTTTTATAATTCATTTTTTAACTAAGAATGTAACAATCCATTTTTTGTTAAAAATTGATGTTTTTTGGTAGAAAATAAATCTCCTTGTGTAAAAAATCATTTTTTGATTAGAAAATCAACTGCGTGGTTTATAGTGTAAATGCTTTGTTATGAAATTTATTTATTTTTTTCGGTTGAAGATCCAAATACTTGGTTGAAAGTTGAACTACTTTTTTAATCAACTCCGTTTTTCAAGACTCACCTCTTTGTTCAAAAATTTCACTATCTTAATTAAAAATTGACTTTTTTGTTTAAAGCTAAATTATATTTACTTGAAAATTTAACTTGAAATTCAACATTTTTAATTGAAAATTTATCTTTGATTAGTTCAAAATTCAACTATTTGATAGAGAAGTCATATATTTTGTTGAAAATTAGTTTTTTGGGTTCAAGTCTTAAAGTTTTTCGTTAGGACTTTCGCTGTATTGTTCAAAACCTGTTTTTTTGTTGTTGTTGAAGATGAATTTTTTAAAGTGAAAATTGAACGATTCCATTTTTCGTTCAAAACATACCCTTTTTGGTCGAAAATTGAACTAACTGCATAAAAATTCATCTTTCCTGAAGAAAAATTATCTTTCTTCTTGCAAATTTGTCTTCTCCGGTTCAAACGTCAACTGTTTTCTTGAACTTTCAAATTTTTAACGTTGAAAACTTAATGCTTTTGTTGATAATTCGTCTTGGAGTGTAAAATTAATCTTCTAGATTGGAAATGTATCTTTGTAGGTTGAAAATTCAACTATTTGGTTAAAAATTCAACTGTTGTGTTGAAAAATTAATTTTTATTTTTTCTACTTGAACTACTTTGCTTAACATATTTTTTTCTGGTGGAAAATCTGTTTTCTGTTTGATACTGAACCAATCTATTTAAATTATCACATTTTCTTAATAGGAAAAGAAATAATCCATAAAAACCATACATTTCCAAAATTGCTAATATTTTAGCACATCCTTCCCGGTAAGTAGAAAAGTTTCTCTGAACATTCCTGGAACTTTCCAATGAAATTTTCTAAAGTAGGTTAGTGTCCGCACATCAGAGAAGGTTACCAGAGAATGTTCGCATTATATTAATTTAATTAATTAAATTATTTACATTTCTCACGAATATTTTCCGAACCTTCCTTGGAAACTTTTTCTGTCTCACGGAGTCTCAAAACGTGAAGACTTGATGAAAGCCGAGAAAGTCAAATCTCAACCAAAAAAATGAAGTTTCAATGAAATAGACCAATTTTTAACCTAAGAACTGATTTTTTAACCAAAATGGTGAATTTATATCCAAGAAGAATAATTTTACTACCAAAATAGATGAATTTTCAACAACAGACGTTAATTTTAACCAAATAATTGAATTTTCACCTAAAAAAGATAAATATACAAACAAAAATGAAATTTTTAAATTTTCGTTTGATAACTTCTTGAAGATTAATTGATATTATATTGATTTTTGATCATTTACAACTAATAATGAGTCAATTTCCTTGCTGTGTAACGTAACTGTAACGAGTTAAAAAAAAAAAGTTACGCACCCAACACAGATTGGTCGACTGGTAGGCTTGGTTGGGTCGAAACAGGTTGGTTTCTCCGGCGTACGGGCAATTTTTCGCGTCGAGGAACTTTAGATGAGTCGCCCGGGGGAACTTGATTCTGTAAGAACAAATAGAAATGGATGAATTTTAAAACGTGCCTACTTAGATTGAGAAAAATATGCTGATAAGAAACTGGTGATTGGTTTCGATTTTTATTTTTATTGTATGTACCGTCTCCTTGGAATCAGCATCATCGATAGACATTGAGGGACATCGAGAATCAGAGAAATTTAGGACATTCCACTCTGACCGCCTGTTCAAGATGAACAGAGGCAGGATTCAAATATTCGCTCATCGCGCGCCATCCTTCACTGACGTTAACAGAAGATTCATAACCTTTTCTGACCAATAATTGTGGAATGGTCAGAGCCGGAATTGCTCGGAAGGTGACCTGCACGTTTAAGTTACGCCACTAAACTCACTTACTTGCTATTTCAAATAGTAAGACTGACAATTTTGCTCAGCACTTATTGCAATGCAATCTGCACCTCTTACCGGCCAAAAATGGCATCGCAGTGCTCCCACACCCCCCTACAGCCCAGACGTGTCTCCCCCGGACTTCTTTTTGTTTCCGCTCATCAAAAAAAGCTAAAGGGAAGGCGATTCCAGTCGATTGAGGACATTCAAAAAAGTGTAACCGACGAGCTGAAAGCCATACCGGAAGACGCGTTTAATAAGTGCTTTGAGCAGTGAAAGGACCGCTATCGCCGGTGCATCGAAGCCCAAGGAAACTACTTCAAAGAATATTAAGTGCATTTGCAAGAAGATTCAATGAAATTGTTGTTACAACAAAAGTCTTGATACTTTTCATTCGCACCCTGTATAACACGATCAGAAATAAACTGAATGGTTGTTCAGATCCTCAATGAGTGACTCATAATATTGTATTCAGACTATTATCTTTCTGTGTATTCTTCAATGCTCATTCTAAAAATCTGTACGTGCCATTTGAAACTTTCTTATTTTCGTAGCATCTGCCTTTTGTGGGTTATAACTTTTACTAGTTGGTTGCTTTTGCTTTAAGGAATGTCTGGAGGGATGAGACGAATAGGAGTTCTAAGTTTGAGACCTTCGAATTTAAAGGATCATCAAGAAGGGTACAAGAGCATCTGTGTGAATAAACCCTAGGTTGCCGATTCGCCAGCGATAACAGTCAGCATGATCATTCACACCTTTCTTGCAACTAATGTCTCGGTACCTAAGCCTGCTTGATGTTCCTTCTTCAGGACACGTCCGATGTTGCCAATATTTCAAATTTTGGATTTATTTAATTTTATCTTCCTGGCAACATTGGAATTTATCTGGGTCTCTTGCGAGCATTGCACTCGAAGGCCAGTGCTCTCGGAGACGCGAATCAGTGATATGATTCAGAATCTTATTTAAAATAAATCAGTTTTTTAACGACATCTCTATTTGGTTTGATTAAAATGAACCTGAACTTTTAACAAAGCACGTTAATAGGATTTGCGCGTGTAAACAATGGTTAATGTGTGATATCTCGGAGAAAAAAAATCGGTTCGAGATGATCGAAAATGGAAATAGAAGATAAAAAGAGGTAGCAAAAGATGGCGTTAACAGATTCGGTTTTAGGATACCAAATCCTTCGGGGTCACATAGTCCGGTCTCTATGTACAAAAATGATGTCGTTTTTGTCGGCATGTGTTACATTTGTGGAAAAAGAATTATATTTTATTTTTATCGCATTATTGAACATATGTATTTGTATAAGTCAATCGAGGTCAACTGATACTTTTAATTCTCCGCAGTTAATATTATCATAATATAAATGTTTGAATTAGTACGGCTTTTAATCATATGACAAAAAGTCGAGATTCTAATGACGATTTTCTGTTTCTCAAGAGGAGGTGAAAAACAACCTAATTTAGATAATTCCCCAACCCTTGCTTCTTACTTGGACAAGTTGCAGCTAAATTTTTTTAATGGTTCAACCTAGAAAATTCAAGATAATCGCAAAAAAAACACACAGAAACTTAAAAAATATGGTTGTCCAGGCTTTCATGTTTGGCATGTCACAGTTATTGTGCAGTGAAAATTGAAATCATTCACAGGGCGTATTTTGAAATAAACCGTTTTTTGTGTTACTGATCGGATGACAGCATATCGTTCATCCAATTAATGTTATTTTTGCTTGTGAAAAACCTTATTAAAGTAAGGGTACATTTTCGATATCATAAATTTTTATGTTTCTTACATGGCTGTATTACTCCACTAAAAAAAAGTCAGGAATCGTTACAAATCCGGGTCAAGTTTACACTTAGTTTTTTCTGTGAGGTGGCTTAAAGTGCCCACGATACGCAGGTATTGCATAAAAACATATTATTTTACTCGCACTTACGCTTCCTCATGCCTGGTATGAATTCGAGCCTAAGCTGCATATTCAAATCAAACTATTATTGAAAGTGTGCATGAAGTTATAATGTAGGACATCATATTATAAAACATTATATTCACCCACAGAATTAACGAAAACCGCTGTAACTAGGAGGAGAGTAAGAATAAGGATCTTCATTTTCTGTAAGCGCAACTACACGTGTATTGTACAAAATGTTTCAAATATATACACTGTTCGCTATCTCCTTCTCCTTTCAAAATGATTTCAAATATTTGCGAGTTGTATTGGCGAAGAAATGAAGCGCGGCAAGGTTTACGACATAAGTTTTATTTCGATCAACTAAGATAACTTTTGTTATACGCGATTAAAATATAAAAGCATTATTTCTCAAGAAGATGATATATGTTAACGTTATCAGTTGTGCTAAAAACACTAATATGGCTTACCGACTTTTATCTTTTATATGGGAATCTTTCTTCTGACCTAGAAGTAGCGCCTTTTCTGAAAACGAGAGGAAATAAACCTCAACGCGAATAATCCTTTATTTAAAAAAACATATCCCCAGTCCAAAGTCGAGTCAATTTGTCATTTTAGACCAGGTTACCCTGGCGGACCGAACGAACGGAGCGGATACGCCACAGCGTATCCTTATAGTATCCACATCGTATCCTCTCCGTATCATGCAAGAAAAACTCATTAAAAAAGAAAGATTAACATTTCACTTGATGAAATTCGGATTCTACGTGAAATTTTGAGTTAAAAGGTTACAGAGTAATCGCAATAGTTTTTCTTGCAACATTAAAAACTTTTAATAAATATAATACTTATCGATGACGTGCGCTGAAGGCGACTTCAAACGCATCGTCATTCAGTAGCAGTTCATAGGCTTTATCCATCGACGATGCGTTTGAAGTCGCCTTCAGCCCACGTTATCGATAAGTATTATATTTTTTGAAAGTTTTTAATGTTGCAAGAAAAACTATTGCGATTACTCCGTGACCTTTTAACGCAAAATTTCACGTAGATTCCGAATTTCAATAAGTGAAATGTTCATCTTCCTTTTTTAATGAGTTTTTCTTGCATGATACGGAGAGGATACGATGTGGATACTATAAGGATACGCTGTAGCGTATCCGCTCCGTTCGTTCGGTCCGCCAGGGTAAACATTCTTTCTTTTTTTACTCGAAAATTTTAATTAACTAATTCCTTTTTTGCCCGCTTACAGAAAGTGATCGTTGGAAAGCCAGAATACCTTTTCTCACTAGTTGTACAAAAAGTGCAGTGTCACCATAATATCACAAACGCCCAAGATGCTTCAGGAGCTTCTGTCAAAGAGTAACAAACACATTTATCCAGTAAATCTTTCCGGAAACTATATCTAAATCTCAATGAGTGAAATTTCACAAATTAAGTTACAGAAAATTGAGCCACTAAGGGTTTAATAATTTAACTCAGGGCTATATAATTATTGAAAAGAGGGTATAGACATGAGAAACGTGACACATAAGAAAGTGCAGTAAGAGAACGCGATTGAATATAATTTCCAACTTTATTGGAACAAATATAAGGAAATATTATTTAACTTGGTATAACACTGCTTGACATAATACTAGATCATACAACGTCACCTTAGCCAACTACGTATTTAGAAGAAATTGTTCCAATCAGGAAAAATTTTACCAGAAGGTGGAGGCGCAGGCCCATATCTACTTTCAACAATGGCATTCGCGACCCCTTCAGCAAAATGAAGAGCATCAGCAGAATAGTGAAAAGCCTGAAGAGCACCATCTGTAGGTCTTGTCATTTTGAGAGCTCTCTCAAGTTCACTCACGAAAATATTGAGATTTTTGTCAAAGTTAGTATTTTTTATTTTATGGTAAATTTTATACGTGTTTTTTGGGTCACTAGACTTGAAACTTCTAATGGCATACCCTGGACTTAGATTTCTTTCTCTTCCTATGACGACCAAGGGATTTATTGCCCAAGCAACGTAAGATTTTCCTCCTGGTAGTGCAAGCTCGACTCTTGAGGGATTTATTAGATTCACTGAACGTGCATTCGGTGTCGCAGAAGCCTTTGGGGGTTCCGCAGACTGGAATCCATGATACTTTATCAGATGATTAACGCCAGAATGTCCTGGTTCTGTAAGAATGATACAAGTTAATTGATTAGCAATATTTGAAGGGTAGGAAAAAGATCTCACTTCTCTATGAACAAACCCTTATTCTATCTCTAAATATGAATTTGGAAGCAAAATATTTCTTGTCCACATCATTTATTGTATGCATACTATAGGAAAAGTGAAAAACAGAAGTTATATACACAAAGGGAATAACGTTGCAGGTTTCATCTGAACGTTCTCTCTGCAAACGGCTCTCCGTAACATAGACTCTTAACAGTTAAGATGTTATGGTTAGGGATTTGTTTTTTTTTCGGAATTAGGTTAGGGTTCTTAGTTGAACACGATTAGAACTCCAAGGGCAAGTCACAGTTGATTCGAGGTTAAAATAATATTTTTTCCATCTTTTTTTCTAATTATTCATCTGGGAACGAAGCTCCTCCGAAACACTGCGAAGTCAGGAAAAAAGAGACAGAACAGATAGAGTCTACCACTTACTACCCGCTTGTCATGCAGCATCCAGCCCAAATACAAACGTGGTAATGTGTGCAGTTGGTTAATGCACAACGTGGGCGTCGAGCGGATGATATTCCCGCTCATGTCGAAAAGAAATCGTCACCGTATCAGTTCGAGTTACGCGTCACGCATCAACTCTGCAGGATATGCATGTGTTCCACTGTGTGGAAGGTATGGTGAAAATGGTAAATTAAATAATTTAGAAATCTGACTCCAAAGATATCTTCATTACCACTAACAGAAGGTTGAGCAAGTTAACACGTAATTTAAACTCAACAATCAGATTTTTATTCAATGAGAGAACACTGCACATTATCCTGTCAGAACGTGTGATCGATGGTTCGGCCGGACTAAGGAGTGTAGAAGGAAGCGAGCTGACGCGGAAAGGCGGAGTAGGAAGACGCTGGTGGAAGCGGTAACTTGGAGTAAGGATATGCGAGAGTGAAACTCACTCGTGAACGGGGTAATTACAAAGTGCTTGGTAAGGGAGATTCCTACGCTTCCACAGTGTGGTGAGGAATGCTTGGCGAGGCAGATATGCGAAAAACAGCATGAGGGCAGTACTTTCAGCGCGTTAGTTGCATCAGCTGTTAGTACGTGTCCAAATCCAACGAAATGCTTCCTGCGGCCCTGAATGTTTACGTTTGGATTCCCGTGATTTAGGACTGAGGCCATTGCAAGCCATGCCCAGAACCGTTCTTATATCGGGAGTTGAGTGTAGTTTATATCACAAAAAAAAAATTCTAACTGACAATATAACTGTTCCTTCTTTAGTTGAAAAATCAAATACATATTTGCTCAAAAATTCAAATAATTCGTTGAGAATTCGTCTTTTTTAGTTAGAAATTAATTTTTTTGGTTGAAGATTCATCACTTTACGTGAAAATTAATTTCCTTCGATAAAAATTTAACTATTTTGTCGAAAACTCGTTTTTTGTGTGGAGAGTCATTTTTTACGTTCTTATCATTTATGAAGGAAGGTATTTCACAGCCTTCTGCCGCCAATATTTACGGTTTTAGCCGAATGAATAATAAAAATGGAAAAACTAAAAGCTCAACTTCCCCACAAAAACATTCAACTGTTTTTTGATAGAGTTAATGGTTTCCTTAAACGTAAAAAATGTCACTAAAAATCAAGAAGTCACGTTTATAATTCAAAAATCTACATGAGCATATAGAACTGATCAACATAATATTAAAAAAAAATTAAATAATCAAACAACAAGGTGTCGTATAGCCTATTTACAAGTTTCATAATGTTGCCTTCCTATTCCTTCTTATTATATAAATAAATTGGGAAATACAATCGCTAAGTTTTATTAAATTTGTCCATTTTTCATGTGTCCTGTTTATCTTACCTTCTGTTTAATTAATACATATCGAAATGTGATTAAAAGTGTACTTGAGGCTATAATGCAGGATATTATATTATTATACATTATATTTACCCGTAGAATTAACGAGGATCGCCGTGAAGAGTATCAGAGTAAGAATAAGACTCTTCATTTTCTCTAAGCATATGTAACTAAACATGTATTCTACGAGATGCTTCAAATATACGTACTGTTCGCTATCTTATTCTCCCTTCAAAATTATTGCCAATATTTGACAAGTGGATTGAAGAATAGAACATTGTGACATGATTTTGTTTGATCAAGGTAAATAAAGTTCTTACTCTATTCCATTATTTAACGTGGCCAAATGTTATATTACTTATATTCTTACATGATTCTATGTATGTTGCTTACTTAAATTTTGTGCATTAGTGTGATACGGGCCTGAGCTTATAGTCATGTGCACTAGAGATAAGCACCTGGGATAAAAACAGCCCCAGTAATTTTTCATAAAAAATTCACGGAAACTTTCAAAGAAACTCCTAATGTAGCTATCTATATTGATGATTTTATAGTATGGGGAATAGATCAGACTAAACATGACGAGCCTTTGAAAAAAATTTGACGAAGAGAAAAATAATAATCTTTCAAATGACTACAGCTGTTAGTATTTCCTTTTCCTTCAGAACCACAATCAGGGATATTATCAGTCGTAATATCAATATTATGTAAGTTGTTTGTAGTAACAATCAAGTGCTAAAATTTTGTTTATATTCTACCTCGATTTTGTTTTGATGTTGAAATATTCAATTTGTAACGTTTCTATTTCTCAAAATATTAAAAATATCTAAGAATGTCTTTTCTTTCTGTTCAGAGAGTGGAATTAAAGTTGATTGAAGTCGGTCCTTAACTTTAACATTTTCTTTATTTTGATTTTAACTTGTCAAAAAGCTGAAGCTAGTAAAATTGTATAGATTCGATTAGGGAAAAGTGAGCCACTAAAGATTAGTAGAAAAATTAATAATTCAAGAATTTGTGATATTTCCCAATTCAATGGGGAAAACTAATTACTAGGTAAAAATTTCTTTATTCAGAACTACATGATGTATATAGAAATATTGAAAAGTTATAAACGCGGGAAATGTTAAAAATAGAAAACTGTAATAAAATAGCCTTCTGATCGTTTGCACAAAGTTGAGGGAAATAAGATTTTTTCAAATTTATAACAGATCAAGTGGATTTACAAAAAATATATTGTTTGAAGGGCTGTGAATAAATAATGGCTCGTCCTGAGGGAAAATGTCTGCCGCACAAGGTGAAAAGATACATAAGTGACATTACGGTTTAGGGTTATTCTCTTAAACTTGGCAATGGAAGAGTCGACCTAAGCGACAATGTCACTTATGTATCTTTTTAGTTTGTACGGCAGATGTCACCAAGGTAAAAAGTTTTACCTTGTAACAGGAAAATTAAAAAAAATCAATTCTGGTCATTGAGCGTTTTTATATGTAACAGTTATTATCAACAATGAAGCCAGAGAGTTTATAAAGAATGAAAAATGTTATTAATAATGAGTACAGGTTTTGCAACAGTTTTAGCGAAAATTAGGACACTGGTTGGCCTGGATGATTTTTCATGAACAAATGAAAAGTCTAAACGATTTCTTCTTGAAAATCGAAATTTTGCACAACAATTCATGGAGGGAAGTTTTCATTCGATTGGAAGATTTCTTTTGCTTTCAAGAGATCTCACCTCCACATAGACAATGCACATATTCTGAATTTTTCTGAGCACTAGATACCGAGGTACAACTGTGCAAATATGACCATGACCATGGCAAACTAAGCTTTTAATATAATTACCAGTACCATTAAACATTTTGATCCGCCTTTGAAGCACAAACTTTATATTTTAATTTTAGATTTCTTCCAAATTAATGGTGTGAAGGATCGAAAAAAACATGAAAATACCCTTTGATTAAGCGCCAGGGATTTCTTCTCGGGTCAATGCAGTAATTATGCCGCTTGACGTGTTTATTTTCGCCCGTATTTTATGGCTGTAAGTAGTACAGTGGTATTTAGCATATGGTGAATAGATTCCAACAAGAGTATTAGAACTCTTCAATATTGCAGAAACATCACCATCCGATGTTGATATAACAATTTGTTCGTTGGTTGGCAGAGGCTCATAATGGTTTTTTCGTATTCCCATTTGTAATGGTATATTGGCAGGAAAAGTGTATCTTCGAAGTTCGAATATTCGGTGTGGACTTCTATAGGGAATAAGCCGAATTAATCCAAGTTTTTAAACTCCACATGTCTCTCCATCAGGAGCAGGAAGCCTTGTAGGTGGAGGTATGGACCTGGAAGGAAGAGCCGTAGATCTGCCAGGAGGAGACATGGACCTGGCACGAAGTGGGGAAAGACGAGACCTCTCAGGTGAATGGCGTATTTCAGAAGGAGGAGAAGAGGGACCACCACAGGAAATACGGGAAATTGGGGCGCCATCTGGTAGACATTCCACCTGTGAAGCTAATTCTGCAACAAGAAAGAGAAGATTACATTTACGTAAAGTTGGTTTTTCATGCATCATTGGCAATATTGTGACGCAACACTGACGATAGGAGGAAAATTTGTTTTCGTACATTTCTTGAAAGCTTAACTAGCAATATGGTGGGATTATTCGAGAAGCTGCCTACAAAAGTTTTATTTCGTATTTTATCTGAATAAAATGCGCTTTGATACACGCTCTAGAAAAAAAAGAAGCAACGAGTCGACATAAAAATGAGCATGAAAAAATATGAAACACGGTTTCTCATATCTCGAAATAGATAAGTTTAACTTGTATTTTATTTACAATTTTAACTATTTGGTGGGAACTCATTTTTTCAGAAATTAATTATTTAAACTGAAAAAGTAGCTATTCCATTGCTGGCTGGAAATTGATATTTTTTTGGTAAAAACTGAATGTCCTTGGGTAAGGAATCATTTTTCAGTTAAATAATCAACCGCTTGGTTTATAGTTGAAATACTTTGTTATCAAATTTATTATTTTTTTTTTGGTGAAGCCGAAGGGTCTATGAAAAAGCCACCTGACGTGTCCTCAGGTTGCGGATAGAGGGTCCCTGTACGAAGGGTTTATGCTGAATATAGTTATAATAAGTAATAAGCAGTAGCGGTCAATCGTCCAGGGATGGTCCCGAGGGAATAACCGCCAAGCTGAGGTGTAACAATCGCGACGGAAGCTGAATGGCACATGGGTAAGGTGACTTGAACGGTGACTCTAGGATACAGGGCAAGCTCTCAGTGTGTGCAGCCTTATCCTCACATGTGGGGCTCTACAAGGATGGACGAACACTTTTCCTAGCCGTTCGTGCGAACAACAATGACACAACCAAACCACAAAATAAGTGGTAGATGCAATTCAATACGATCGGTCGATCAGAGCCTCTTATAGGCTTCTGCATAATTATGGCCGGCATGTGTGCAATGAGCGTGGGGAATCCGACGGTAGCCTCGCGATACCCCCACTTGTATCACATATCTACTATCTAAATCAGACGACATCCTCGTAAACCATTTACCCGACGTCGGTGGTAAGCCGTTTACTCGACGTCGGTCGGTAATTAATTTTCCGTACCCTGTTGCAACATTAATCTTTCTGGCCTGAACCATTGTCGCCTGTCGTTAAATGACTGGTCACTGTTTCACCGACGTTGAATTTATAAATTTAGCAAAAATTTATAAATTTATAAGGCTTTTGCGTTTATTAAATTCAAACGTATTGTTGTTCACATCTCAAATTATAGTTCAGGTTCAGAATATTTCAGTTATGCCAATTTTTTGATAGATTTTATAAACTGAGGGGGTGGGAGCATGATCAATAGTAACATTCAGAGAACTTAAAGGTACTTCTTCAAGTAAAATGAATCCAACGAGTTAATTTTTTTGCTATGTAACGTAACTGTAACGAGTTTATCAGGAGAAGTTACTCACTCCACACAGGTTGGTTGGCTGGTGGGCTTGGTTGGTTTAAAGAAGGTTGGTTTACCAGGAGTACGGGCAATTTTTCCCGCCGAAGAACTGTCGATGAGTCGCCCTGCGGACTAGATTCTGCAAGAACAAATCAAAATGCATGAGTGATTAATTTTGCATACTTACATGAGGAAAAACATGCTACAGAAGTTGCCATTCTATTTATTCAAGCTTATATGTTGCGAACGTTGTCAACGGCGATACCACGCTGAAAACACCAGTTCCCGTTAGATCACTGAAGTTAAGCAGTGTTGGGCGCGGTTAGTACTTGGATGGGTGACCGTTCGGGGAATACTGCGTGTTGTTGACCCGTCGTGGGTGTGGTGGACCCACACTGGTAGTATTTATCCACCTAGAAACACTACCCGAATCGGGTAGTGAGGCAATGAACTTTCGAGTTCGAAATGCTAATCAATTATTTTTTTTTTATATATGTTGCGACTTTGCAGACTTTGCAAAGCACACCAGTCAATCGTGAACATGAAATAAAAGCATGTATCAAAATCGTTCGCTATCTCTCACTGCCGCTAACATAACATCTATAACGTTTCCCGATTAATCAGTGCGCGGATGTTCAGGACCTGGATTGCTCCAGAGTAGGCTTGCACGTTTTAGTTAAGCCACCGAACTTATTAACCTGCCACTTCAAATAATAAGGCTGACAATTTTGCTGAGCACTTATCGAAATGCGAATAAGGCGATCGAACTCATTCAAAAAGTCAAACTCACAATTCTTATTCTTACTATGAAAATGAGTTATTTGAGGAAGCATACAAGTTTAAATGTACAATTCAAACGGTCATTAAAGCTGCCTGTCCTAGTAATCTTTCTTTTTACAATTTGAACTATTAATGATGACTTTAGGTTTTGTATGTTTTCAGATCACTATCTCATACAGTATCAAAAACTTTCTCGTGCAATGCGAACGAGTAAATTTTAAATTATTAATGTGAAACAGTGAATATGTGTATCCAATTTTTCCCCTGTAATATATTCCAATTAGTTTAGTCTAGTTTATGTGCAGGCCAGGGCTCAGATGGAGTCATCCTGGCGCTCAAGATATGAAGCCTGATGTGTCCTTAATTATTTGCCCTTAGTAGTTGACCCCAGACCTCTTGATGAAGTCTAGTATGTCAACCACTGATTGCGCTATAATTTTCTCAGGCGCCATAAAATGGACCCTAAATGTTTGTAGCCTGGGCGTAGCTAATGACGGGCACTGGCATAAGAAAAGCAGGGATATTCCATCAGCCCTGCCACATTTCCTACACACTATCATGGAGTTAACAAACATCTTATGAATGTGATAGTTCAGGTGGTTGTGCCCTGTAAGCTTCTGGACCACTGTTCTTACGTCTTTTTTGGGTAATCTTAGGTTCTCCTGGCTCTGTCCATCCTGTCCGTATCGCCAAAAACGGTTCTCGCCTGTCGTCAACCCTGGGCTTGTTCCAAGTGTTCCCGGAGCTTCGCCCAGAATCAGCTTTTGATGGTCATCCCAAGGCAGCAAGACGATAATCACACGACCGATTCCGGTCCTCTGTATTCACTCGCTGCTCTGTCTTTTGCTAACATTTCTGCCGTTTCGTTGCCCTTGATCTCTGTGTGACCTTTATGACATCGACGTTATTTTCTGCAAGTTGGTTTAATGCTTTTCTGCATCACCTAACCAGCTTTGATATTATGTCTGGTTTTCCAGCTGCAGTTAATGTCGCTTGGCTGTCCGAGCAGATTGTGATCTGCCTGCCAGGACCTTCACCTGAAATAAGGTGGCACGCTGCCCAAGCGGGATCCTTATTTAACTCTTTCCCGCGCTGTCATAGATTCCTGCTCCTGACTCTCGGACTCTTTAGGCGCCATCCGTGTACTAGATTTCACCTTGAAGGAGAGGATCTCCATTTGCTTTCCACATATCCCTGCTTGAGATGCAGACGAGGAAGGTCTTGGTAAAGTTAAAGCTAAGTGTGCCAAGCTACCCAAGTCCATCTATTTGATCTTGTCAGGCGTCCCATCGCGTGACTCGCCCTTGCAGTTATCGCAACATGTAGGGGTTCTTCACAGGGCATGGATTCTATCGCCGCTGTGGGCGTAGTTCTCATGTCATCACAAACTTCACACGTTGAGTCTCAACATGTTTCATCCAGTTGAGTTTCCGACCTAGGGTTACACCCAGATATTTAACAGAGTCTGAGTTCGTCAGCCACCCTCCACGAAATTCAGCGGTGTCAACTTTCAGCACTTTATACTTTCTTGTGAAAATGACCATTAACGTTTTCACATGAGCCCCCTGGCTAGGATTACAAAGTTATCCGCGTATCTGTGGATATAATGCCCTTCCTTATTTATACTACGAAGGAGATCATCCACTACAATGCACCACAGGAGGGGTGACAGAATACCATCCTGTGGGTATCCCTGTGGCGCTATTCCCCTGACTACGCCTTCGCCCTATCTGCTTTCGAGTCACCTCCGGCGTAGCATGCTTCCTATCCAGCTTACTAGCTGGACTGGCACGCCACACCTTGAAGCCTCTCTATACATGAATTACTTTTGTAGGGGTATTGTTGAAGGCAACCTCTACATCCAAGAAGGTGCACAAGCATACACTCTCTGTTCCAGCTGCTGCTCCAATTTTGCCACGACAACATGGATCGCAGTTTCTACGGAGCAGCCTGCCTGAAAGACGTGCTGCATTCTGTGCAGCGGAGAGGCTAAAAGCACCTCATCCCTGATTGATCTTTTGAACAGCCCTCTAGCGTCTTCAGGACGATGGCCGTCAAGCTGAATGACTGAGAAATCTTTAGCATCAGTGTAGCCTACCTTCCCAAGTTTGAAAATAAAGGCCACTCTGCCATCCTTTCATCACGGTGGCACGTGTTTTAGTGCAATAAATAGTTTCATCCGTGAGGGAACTACAAAATCTATGTACTTTTCTAAGCGCACTGGATAGACACCATCCGCTTCTGGTGATTCAAAGGGAGAGAAGGATCTAACGGCCCATTCCACCTCATTAATATAAACCATCCTGGCGGCGAAATTCCAGTGGGCCCTCTTCCTTTCTTGGCCCCAGCCTTCCACCTCTTGGTCGGTTTGAGTTCGCTGAAAGCCCGGAAAGTCGAATTCTATCAGGTGATTCAGCGTTTCTACTTTGTCTTCGGCAAATTCACCCTCATCGAGCGTTATGAGCCTGAAGCGAGCTTTCGGATTGTTTGCCAGGATCTTCTAGGCCTTGCTGTTTCCTGAATGTTCTTCTATTCCTCGCAAAAGCCCTTCCAATTTTCCCGTTTATAAATAATGATATTTTTATAATAATCATGCTGGGCCGTGTTATAGATGTCTCAGTCTGAAGTCAACTTCCTTCTGTTGGCCTTGTTGCACAACGCTCTAGTCTTTTGGGTGTTCCACCTTTCTGCTCCCTTCCTAGACCTAATTGTACTGGTAGGGCATTTGTTCTCATATGATATAGTCAGAACCCTTCGCCGAAAATCCATGGCGTGTTCTTAACCATCTACCGTAGCTTGTTGGGAATTCCACAAGCCTTGCCTTTGAGTTCTTCTTCATATGAGTCCCAAAGAGTAATTCTGGGGTTTCAAATTTTTTGAACGGCCGGTTTTCCCAGGAATAGCAGAAAAAAAATATCGAGTCAAATCGAGAACCTCATTTCGGTTTTCAATCTAGAATATGGCAGTATAACTCCGATTTAGAATCTTCAGCTCAGTGACCGTTAGGTATTAAAATGAATCTCTTCCTCTGCTGTTGATGGTTGTGCTCCCTCACACAGTATGACGGGAGTTTGCATCACGGAACAACAGCAGAGGAATCTTGTTTTCCTGGAAGTGCATCGCCCGAGAAATAAGCCAGAACGGTAAACACCTCCAGCCTTTCTCCGGTCCTGCATCTGAACTTCACCTTAACGACGGTGAGGTCCCTGATTCAGAGCTTGGAAACCAAAATCGCATCCATACCCTTGACGGCTATGCATGCACTTGGTGCTCTTACGCGCGGCCCCCCATATATGGAGCCACATCTTCCCTAGCCACTAATCCTTTCTCTGTATAACCAGGGTTCTTGGATTAGGGCAACATCAGTCTGCACCACCGACACACGCCTGATTAGAACCACCAAAGCGCTTTTGCTTTGGTCCTAATTAATCTGCATCATGGAGATTCTGATCTGAGCCACTGGTCCCATGTTAGGTGCCTTCGCTGCTGTTTGTAAGTCACGCTGAGCAGGCTCTCTTTCTCGCTGCACTACTGAGGTTCTTCTTCCTTATGGGGAGACCAGTTAACTGTTCTTCCACCGTGGCAACAAGATCGCTGTCATCGGTATCAAAAGTCTGCACCGGTGACAGGGGGCGGGTCTACGTACTGTGAAATTCGGCCTGTTGTTTCAAAATCTCGTTTTGATCATTTATAACTTTATAGTTACCAATAACGATTTTTTAGTCAATTCTTAAAAACTAAGGTGGTGGGAGCAAAGTTTTTAGTAGCTTTTAGGGAATTTTAAGGTACTACTTCAAGTAACATAACTATGAGTTAAATTTTTTGCTGTGTTACGTAACTCTAACGAGCTATTTAAAAAAGGAGTTACTCACCCAATACAGATTGGACGGCTGGTAGGCTTGGTTGGTTCAAAGAAGGTTGGTTACTCCGGCGTACGGGCAATTTTTCGCGCTGAGGAACTCTAGATGAGTCGCCCTGCAAACTTGATTCTGTAAGAACAAATAGAAATTGATGAATTTTTAAATTTGCATACATACACTGAGAAAAACATGCTAATAAGAGACTGATAAAAGCATCTGTGACACTTCAGGGATCGCACGATGCTCCACGGCTCGATTCGTTAATATTTTCATAATCTTATTTAGGCTGATTGGTTTCGACTTTTATTTTTATTGTTTGTACCATCTCCTCGGAATCAACATTATCGATGGACAGCGATCACTCTGACCACTTTTCTGGGATAAACGAAGATAGGATTTAAATAGTCGCGCCATTGCCCGCTATCTTTCACTGCCGCCAACCTTACGTCTGTAACCTCTTTTGATCAATTACTGCGAGGACGCTTAGAGCCTGAATTGCTCGATAGGGGACCTGCATGTTTTAGTTACGACACTGAAATTATTTAATTGCCATTTCAAATAGTAAGGCTGACAATCTCACTCAGCACTAATTGCAATGCGAATAACGCGATCGAACTCACTTAAAAAAGGAAAACTCACCATTCTTATCCTATGTTTCTTCTTACAATTTGAAGTATTAATGATGACTCAAGGTTTTGTATAGTTTTCAGATTACTATCTCATACCGCATCAACAACTATTTAAATTGTTTCTTGAACAATGCGAACAAGTAAACTTCAAATTAACAATGTCGAACAGTGAATCTGGTTATCCAATTTCTTCCGTATACTCAATTACCATTAGTTTAGTTCGCGTACGGATTCTAATAAATCAAAACTGACCCAGAGAGTCACCCTGATGACTAGTTGCTGGTGGGAATAATAATAAATATACGTTTCGATTCTGTTCGTTCTGTTCTTGTGAGTCGGCTCTGAGTCTCGTCGAGTGTACACTCATTTTGCAGACTCTCAATGAAGTGTTCTTAGTTGTTCTGAAGTAAAACAGTGTTATGATTACACCACGAATTTCTTAGGGTAACACTAACTCAAAAAATGTTCAATTCGGAAATTAAATTTAAAATGGAAGCTTTTACCACTTTTCAATTTAATCGGTTTGAATTAAGTGCCGTTCAACTATAAAATTTCAAACATTAAAATTTTACAAATTGAGCAGTTCATAGATTTGTGATTGGAAAATATAAATCCACATTCAGAAATAAGATTCTCCCGTTCAGAGGAAATTTCTTCAAATCAGAGAAAAATATTCATTGCCTTTGGGTGAAAGAAATTTCTTTGGTTGAACATATCCATTTGTGCAAGTATCAACTATATTTGTGAAGAAAATTATGTTTTATTTTTATTAAATCAGTGAACGTATCTATCTATGTAAGTGAATTGAGGTCAACTGATACTCTTAATTCTCCGCAGTTCAGATTATCATAATATAAATGTTTGAATCAGTATGGCTTCCAATCATGTTGGGTTAGTCAAAAGAAACCCAAAACGATTAATTTGTTTCAAAGGAGACTCTATTCAAATCTTCAAAGGATCCTAATTTTGATAGATTCTTTTTCTAAAAAAAAGCTGTTTTGCGCTTTGCCCACTTCGACATTGTATTTAATTAGAATACAAGTTTCAACATTAAGCACTCATGTAATCGAACTCTGATGGACATAATTTAATGGAAAGACTATAAATATAACTTGCAGGTTATGTGGCAAACTTGTAGACACGAAGGGCTCAACTTCTAGAAAATACCAACATTCAACCGTAACTTCAGTGAACCCTTAGTTTTTTCTGTGTATTTTCCGAGAAATAATGTTACTTTATTTCCCTAGAGGAATCAAGTGTACCCCATGACACGCGTGTGTTGCATAAAATCATATATTTTCGCTCGCACTTACGCTTCCATATGACTTATATGAATTTGAGCCTATGTTATGTGTTTCAATCAAACTGCAATTAAAAGTGTATTTGAAGTTATAATATAGAATTTTGCTTCATTACACATTATATTCACCCATAGAATTAACGAAAACCACCGTAACCAGGATGAGAGTGAGAATAAAGCACTTAATTTTCTCTAAGCGTAACTACACGTGTATGCTACAAAATGTTTCAAATATACGTACTAATCGCTATCTCATTTGACCTTCGAAATTATTTTGAAAATTTAGGAGGTGGATTAGAGAAGAAAGGATACGCGACAAGTTTTACGACATATGTTCAATTTCGAGCAATTAAGATTACTTGTATTACACGCAATAGAAAAATCACATCATTGATTCTCGAGATGGTGACATATATTAGCGTTATCAGTTATGCCAAATAGACAAATATGACTTACCTAATTTTATCTGAATCTCCACGTAAGCAAATTTACTAGCATCCCTATTGGAATAAAAAGTTAATGAAAAATACATGAATTTATGAATATCCTATAATTTCAATAATTCTGTTTATGATTTTTTTCTGACTCATTAAGGTTAAAGGTTTCGATAATGGAGGACTGGGATATGAACCTGATTTGGGTTTAATTAGACAATTAAACATATATGTTTAATAGCCCCTTTGCTACCTGATCGTTTTCCTCTCACTTTGATTTGCTTTTTCTTGTAAACCCATTTTTGGTCCTAAGGCTGGTTTTGTCATTCCACGTCACATATTATCAGAAGTTGTAGGCTGCGGATGCTAACATCATGGTTCTTTAAAGCAACCAATCCCGACACAACTAGAACGTGTATGTCATCCACTCTGATGGCAGGCAACAGCGGAACTCGAGACAAGGAAGAAGGCGAACTCGTGACACAGTGACTCCGCTACCAACTGCGAGAGGCAGCACCAGCCATACGTCATACTGGACGAGCAGCCATTTTCTACCAGCCAATGACAGTCTCTGTAGTCCGCTGGCTAGACCCAATCTCGAGGTCCCTGTGGAAAATAGTAGGAGGCGGTCAAGTAGACGAAAAAACTGTCGCGTGTCTGGTTTGGCGGTGATGCGTACACGAAAAAGTGAGTAACAGAATCTTTGACCGACGACCGAAGCTGAAGGTGGAATAAGAAATTCGGTGGAACGGATCTGGTAAGCTGACCTGGCATGTCGACGTGACGTATGCGTGATGAGAAAGGGTACCAGAGTTGGGAGCACCGGTCTCGGCCTTTCAATTTTCACGCGAATAATTGACGCGCAAATATTGGCCCTCCGCGAAAGGTCATTTGCTCGTCCGTGAATAGTCGAAATGAGTGGAAACGAGAAGATCGCGTTGACCATCACGAAAGGATACCTTGATTATTCCTGATAGTGAGCCTGAAATTCTTATGACAGTCAGGCTGGCCAGAAAATGAGAGTCTCTAAGATCATGTCTAAACAATTATGGAAGGCCCTTTCGACCATCTGGAAGAGCGGACTGACTCTCTAAATTTTGTCTCTCTAAAATTCACCATCCATTTTTCTCCATTTAGCAGGAAGAAATTCTCCTTCCACTCCATTTTATGCCATTTTTGACAGACCAGGAAGATGCTTCACGCGGTAAAGGACTGCGGCGTATGAATATTAATGGTTATATTGGCCTATACTTGCTCTCATATGCGAATGATCTTGTAATCTTCGTGTACTCAAAGACCGACTTAAAAAAACTAGATGCTTGAGCTGGTTACTATCAGATGAAGGACTTGAAAATCAACATTACAAAAATAGACATGATTATATTTAAAAAAAGTGGTATAAGTTTAAAAATAGAATTTTGTATAAATGTACATTTTTCTTATCTTCAAGGATGAGTATTTTCCAATAATCAAGATTAATGAACAGACAGAGGATTCAGCGTGTTTTTAAAACTAAATACAAGATATGCGCGGCAGTGATCGAAGTTGAAAGTTCAACTATTTGGTTGAACATGCAACAGTTTTTTGTTGAATTTTAAACTTTGGTTTGAAAATTCTATTTTTTGTTTGAAAATTCAACGATTTTGATAAAGTAATGTTTTTTGTAGAAAAATTGAACTGTTTTGTTAAAAATACGTCCTTCTGGATTAAGAATTCATCTTTTGTGGTTGAAAATTCATCTTTTTTGGTTGAAAATAAACCTTGTGTGGAATAAATTTATTGAGATGTTTTCTTTATGTTGATAGAATGAAAGAGAAACGACTGATAGAGCAAGTATGTCGTAGCAACGTAAATGGTAGCATACCCAGAGGTAGACCGAGGAGGCAGTGGTTGGAATGTGTGAATGAGACCCTAATTCAAAAACAGATAAAAAGCCATATAAACAAAAGAGCTTGCAGGAGGGAATGTATGGAAGTAAATAAACTAAAGAGGTATGTCAGGACAGAAAAGTGTGGCGAGAAATAGTTGACAAGAAATGCACGATGAAGAGTGTCAGTAAAGTGAATACAGATTTTATAAGCGAAAAGTGGGCTACTAAAGCATGTAGTAATTAAGAAAAGGTTATAAAAGTGAGAAAAGTGACAAATACAATAATTGATCAAAATAGCGCGATCATGTAATATCTTTAACTCCATTGAAACAATAAGGAGGCCCTATTCTGAAACTGTAAACGCGACCTAGCCTATTCCATATAATTGCAGCACTCATAATTAATTTCCTTTTTGGGCACATATTTATTTTTAATAACGGGTCAAGTTGTCTATTATCAATACCTTTCTTTATTCAATACTGAATTCGTCTACACTGTTCAATGTTCAAGTTACAAGTGAGTTCAAAGTTGAGAGAGCAGGGGAAAACGTCCCCATTACCTATACTTTTTCTTCCCTATCGAAGGTCGAGTAGGCAAGGCCATGGATTCTTGTTTGGTAAATGTTCGTCATATATCTGTCGATAGTAAACAGAACAAGCATTCAAATAATATTTCTTCAAACAAAAATAATACAAAGAAAAAGTGAATCATTCGATAATCCATTCTTCTTTCCCTCCGTTGAGAAGTTTATGAATTACTTAAATGTGACTTCCAATTGTAACTGACTTAATTAATTATAGCAGTGTCTAATAACTCAAGTTGTAGGACAAAATTATTCACATGCGATTTGTCGATGGATAATCAATGTGTCTGAATTAAATAATCTTGATCGGCAGGTGACGTTAACATTTTAGTTTCAATAGGCAAAGTTGCTAATTTTCTCACATTTCTTTTTAATTCATTTTTCAGAGTTTTGACATTGACGGTCCTCACAATTCCGTCCGAACCAGGAAATGTTTCGGTAACACGACCCGGCAACCACTGCATCGTTGGAATGTTATCTTCCTTCAAGATGAGGATTGTACCTTCCTTGATTTGATGTTCATCATTGCTCCACTTATGTCAAATGTTCAATTCGTTTAGTTATTCCTTGTTCCACCTTCTCCAGAAATATTGACGCATATTAAGAATACTCAGCCACTTGGCTGATGCTGGTGGCAACGTGGAACTAAGATTCAACTCCGGTAAGGTCGTGAGGGAATCACTCATCAAAAAGGGACCAGGAGTCAAAGGACCAATGTCATTTGGATCAGAGGAGATAGGTATGAGAGGACGTGAGTTTAAGAGCTCTTGGACTTCGATGACAAACGTATTAAACTCCTCAAAGGTAAACAAAACATTGTTTACAACCTGTTTGGAATGATCTTTAAATATCTTCACGGTTGATTCCCATATCCCTCCAAAGTGAGGTGAAAAAAGAGGAATGAACTTCTATTCAATTCCCTGATCACTAAGGAGATGATTTACTTGTTCATTGTGTACCTAAGACTGAATGAGATTCTGAGTTTCCTCTAATTCATTGTTCGCACCTACTAAATTGGTACCATTGTCAGAATATATGATACTGGGCCAGCCATGTTTAGCTACGACTTGACGCAAAGTAGTCAAGAAACCAAGAATGCTGCGAAGTAAACCTCAAATCGTGGCCTATCATATTTTTTCCTTGATGAAAGAAGGACCGCAATAATCTACACCAACGTTGCATAGTTTGCTATGTAGATGTTCATCTGCTGTTGAGAATAGGAAATCTTCAAGTTCTGAAGCGGGCCGAAAAGCTCAGCAATCTCAGAGAGTATATTCCTTTTGCTGACCTTGGAATTCGTTCATGGCTGACTCACAAAATGAACCATTTTATCATTTACCGAACGCTGCCTCTGGATGTCTATGACCTTCATCATCTGCTAGTTATCGAAGTGCGCGAATTGCAAGGTAAGAGGACGAACTAATTTCAAAAGTGACTGTATTTAACTCAAAAGCTCGAACGTTGCTCCCTTCCCATCTTCACAGGATTCATGGGAATTCACTATCCTCTTTCCGAATTTTAAAATGTCGATACATTTCTTCTAAATCGCCCGTCAATACATAATTTTGAAATCTAAATCGAAGAAGTTGCGAGAAGATATCGTCCTGGATTGTAGGCCTTACCATGGGCGTGTCATTCAAGGAAAGACCGGTTTCAAACTTTGCTGATGCATCGAAAACCACTCTTAACTTTGTTGTTAAACTTCCTTCCTTGAGAACAGCATGATGTGGTAGCGTCTTTTCAATATTTCGATTCTTTCCGGAATCGCTAGAGTACGAAATTGTTTTATCGGAGGAGGGGATGAGTCTGAAGTCTGCATGCTGGACACGGTCTTATAGATTGCGTTAGGAACGTTGACCTTGTGTTTCTTTGATTTCCAGAACTCGAAGGCAAGTTTTTTGTTTCTCTAGCTCTCGTTATGTTCTCTAGTTCCTGTTGGAATAAACGAGCAGCTGTGCGATACAAAAATTCCTACATTTCATCGGGCTTTTGTACCAGAATTTTTTCTGAAACTATTATATTGAACAAAGCTGACATTAGCTAACTTAATTGAACCTTCGGAGGTTTATTTTGTCTTGAAGTGGTAATCGCAAAAGTGCGCTCAACTGTTCAGATATAATTAGCCTTTTATCCCCATTCGTTTTTTCGAGTGGTACCTGAGCACGAGTATAGTTATCATCTGTAACTGAAAATACCAATATTTTTCGCGCCGCATCGCCCAGTAAAACCGATTTCAGTATTGTAATTTTTTAACATTACTCAAGTCAGTTCAATTCGGATTCGGCTCACAAAATTTATAATTTAATTCTACATTTTTTCAATTTTAGGGTGCGAAGGATCGAAAGAAACTCGAAAATTCCATCCGATTAAGCGCTGGGGACCTACTGGAATTTCAATGACTTCTTCTCGTGTCAATTTAGTAATTATGGCGCTTGACATGTTTATTTTCGCCCGTATTCTATAGTTGTAAGTCTTATTGTGGTATTTAGCATGTGATATATAGATTCCAGCGAGAGTATCATAACTCTTTAATATTGCAAAAACATCACCTTCAGATGTTGATATAACAATTTGTTCGTTGGTTGGCATGGGCTCATAATGGTATTTTCCTATTCTCATTTGTAATAGTTCGTTGGCAGGAAAATTGTATCGTCGAAGTTCGAATATTCGTTGCGGATTCCTGTAGGGAATAAGCCGAATTAATCCAAGTTGTTCAACTCCACATGTCTTTCCATCAGGAGAAGGAAGCCTTGTAGGTGGAGCTATGAACCTGGAAGGAAGAGCTATGCACCAGGGAGGAAGAGCCATGGACTTGCCAGGAGGAGAAATGGACCTGGCACGAAGAGGAGAAAGACGAGACCTCTCAGGTGAATGGCGTATTTCAGAAGTAGAAGAAGCAGATCCACAACCGGGAATACGAGAAATGGGGGCACCATCGGGTAGACCTTCGACCTGTGAACCTAGCCCTGCAACAAGAAAGAGATGATTACTTTTCTTTAAGTTGGTTTTTCATGCATCAGTGGTAATATTGTGATGCCAGATTGATGACAGGAAGGAAATTTGTTTTTGGACACTTCTTAAGAGCTTAACTAGCAATATGGAGGGAACATTATTCGAGAAGCTGCCTACAAAAATTTTATTTGGAATTTTTTTCTGAATGAAATGCGCTTTGATACACGCACTTTAAAAAAACACTCGACTATTCGACTTCAAAATGAGCACAAGAAAATGAGAGAAACGGTTTCTCAAACCTCGAAATGAATTAGTGCATCAATTATCAATTATAATTTGAATAATAATCTAGTATTCATTCATTTCTCCTGGTAACCTTAAATCCCCTATGCTTCACTCGAATAAAGGGTGTTTTTTTTTCTCGCAACTTTTCCTATCTTTTCAATGTGACAGTTTATTTGTATACGTCAGTTTGACTTCTTATCAAATTATTTTCTTAATTTTGAATTCATTCCGCTTGCTTTATGTTAACACCGAATGTGACAACACATGTAAAAATTATAAAGGTGAATAATAATTTGTTGAAATGTTTGAAAAAATGAGAATGAGTGATTTTGTTTTACATTCATTTCATTTTTTGTTGAAAAAAATAATTTGTATATCCAACCTCCCTTGGAAACGTGCCATTGCATACACGAGAAGCAGGTGTTGGGTGGCCGCTTCCAGCCCAGTGACGTTCGCACATAAGCACTACGCCACCGGGCCGGCATGAAACTTTGCGCTCCCTACATAAAACTTTACGGTTGCTACACATACACTGCACCACGAAAGTGAGATCTCCAGAAAATTATTTGACCAGTAATCGACAAAATTTAACATCAGAATATTAATTAATTATTTACCCTGGTCGACAAAATTACATCTTCCATTAAAATTATTCAGATTCGGTGAAATTTGTTCAGATTAGAATGAATCACCTGAAATTCACAGGTCAACGA
>CAKNXH010000836.1:104299-132485 GCA_932178445.1 Andricus quercusramuli | reverse complement strand
TCATCCTAAACATGTGGTGCTCAAATTGCTTTTTTATTGTTGTTGGCAATTACCGCTTAGCTTTAATTTTGCTACACTGGGTTGTAAATTATAGTAGCTTTTAGAGAAATTTAAGATACTTCTTCAAGTTAGTGCAACGAGTTATTTTTTTTGCTGTGTGACGTATCTGTAAGAAGTAGCTTCAAAAAAGAAAGTTACTTACCATGCACAGCTTGTTGGCTTGGTTGGCTCGCAGAATATTGGCCTGAAGAAGACTGCCACCTCTTCTTAGGAGGGAGTGCGACAGGTGCGTCGCCGTGCGAACTTAATTCTGTAAGAACAAATAGAAATGAATAAATGTTTAATTTTAAATACTAAAACTGAGAAAAACTCGCTACAGAATTTGCAGTTCCATTCACTCAAGCCTATTCATTGTGACGTTGCAGATTTTCCAGTGAACAAAAGTCAATCGTGAACATAAAATAAATTGAGCTCTAGAACTTCAGGGAACGGACGATGCTCCCTGGCTCGATTCGTCGATATATTTATAACTTAATTTAGGCTGATTTGTTTTGATTTTCAGTTTCATTAATGTACCGCCTCCTCGGAATCAACATCATTGATGGACAACAAGAGACATTGAGAAATGGTAGCTCATAACTGATGCACATACTGCATGCTATACAATATTGTTGTATTTGAATATAAGTCCTACAGCGATAGTAGCGTTTACAAAATCTGTCCTCCAATTGTGTTTGAACCTCCCTCACGCGTCCCCGTGGAAGTAACCAGACCGGAAAAAAACCGGGAATTTCGTTTGAACTCCGGGGAAAAAAATGAAGACTCTATTATAGGGATAAGTCTAGCAGGCAGCAAGTGGCAGCGAGCCAATTTCTTTGTGAGCATTGCGTAGTTATTGGCTTCTATGCAACAGTAGTGGCGAAAGATATTATTATTTGGGTACAAACATGTACTTTTTCATTTTCTACGTTGAGCCACAACACATTGAAAGAATAGAATTTTACGAAACACCCTCGAATTTTGTTGCACGGATTCATCGAAAAATCTTCATTTTGTCCTCGTTTGAAACGATTAAATTTTTCCAAATTAGTTTATTTGCTAAAAATTATGAAGAATTTTGCAGGAAAATCCCGAAAACACGTCAGAACTGTTACTAAAAAAACCGGGAAAATTTTCGAAATGTACTCGGGAAAACCGGGAAATTAAAATCCCTCATCCTGTGGCCTCCCTGTAAGGGGGTTACCACTCTTAGATACATTTAATTATGTTTCTCGAAAGTAAAGCTGATTTTTAAAACAGAATCAATCATTAAAATGTCCTTATAGTGAGACATGAATGATGTATTTTTCTAAAATTTTGCGACCAATTTTTCGGGGGTAAACTATCCCAAAATTATTTTTAAGTGCACGAAAATTGCCAAACAGTAGTAAATCCAAAAGGCACGACCGTCATACTCTTTGAAACTAAATTACTTCTGTTCAAAATAACCCATTCACAGTGAAAAGGACTAACATAACTTAAAATTGTTTCTAAATAGTAAATATTCTTTGAAATTTCATTTATTTTGTTTAAAATAACTGATTTCCAGTGAAAAACGTTACCATGATGTTAAATTGTTTCGAAATTGTAAATCCTCATTGAAACCTACATCGTAAATTCCGGTGAAAATCACTAGCTCAAAACCTACAATTGGACAAATGTTCTAATCTTCTTTGGAATCTAATTATTTTTTACTGAAAATAACGATTTTTAGTGTGAAACACCAATATAACCTCAAATGGTTAAAAAGTTCTGAATCTTCTACGAAAGGTTTGAAACATAATTTAATTATTTATTTAAATCCGAATCCAGGGTCCACGAAACCCCAGCACGTCAGGGTTCCTACATAACCTCATAAGACCTCATTAATTTTTTTTCAAGTCTTGGGATCAGACCATGTTTATTATTTTTTTTCAGCGACCCAAAAAACATATAGTCAACATGGTCTGACCTCCAGGCCCGAAAAAAGATTTTTTTTTGTGGCTGTGTAATCTTTGAAATTTAATAATTTTTCATTAAAAATGCCAATAATTCCCAACCAAAAACGCAAACATAACAGAACAGAAAATTATTAAGAATCGTCATTCTTCTTCAAAATTCAATGACTTTTCCGCAAGATGACTGATTTTTTGTGAGAAACGTTAATATTACTTGAAACTGTTCCAAAATTTTATATCCTATTTGAACCATAGTGATTTTTGTTTCGAAATATCAGTTTTTGGTATAAAACGTCAACCTAACCTCAAATTGTTAAAAATCGGAAATCGGATCCTGCTTTTATAATATTATTTTTTAATGCAGCGAAAAGTACTAATATAAAACATGTGTAATATTTTCAATAATTTATCAGACAATTTGAAAGTTTTAAGTTAATTGTTTACGAGTAATGAATATTCAAAAAGCACAATTCGCTCAAGGCAAAAGTCATATGATTTTCGTGCAATTAAAATTTACAAAAGCTCATTCTACTCCTTTGAAGGTCCTTTACAATTATATTCATCACGTTTTTATTAAATATTGTCTAGTAAATTGTTTTACTCGAAACATGTCTAAATAAAAATAACTGTACGTATTATTCGAAATGAAATAGGTTCCATAATTTCTATATGTCCCAAGTTTACCCAACTGAGTTTGGTCAAGTTTCTCGAACTATTTTTCTACCAGTTAAAAATATTATGCAGTACAATGCATTCAAAATGTAAACATACACTCAAATCACATTTGAAATGAATGCTTCCCAATGTAAGGCTCTACTTCTGACAATGTAAAATTACCATATGTAATGGAAGTTCCTTAATTTTATGGAAGCATGCAAACAGTGAACTGCACTTATGGTGATTTTGTGCAATCAAAAATAGTTTTGGTGTAGAACAGCCCCCTAAAAATTATTCGAAAAATTTGAGAAAATCACATCTTTCATGTCTCACTATAAACTCATTTTTATAATTGGTTTTGTTTGAAAAAGCTGCTTTATTTTAGAGTAACGTAATCAAATGAAATCAATTTTGGGGCTGTTCACCCCTAAAAATTTTTCAGCAAATTGGAGAAAATCACATTTTTGATCTCACATTGTGAGGAAATTTTTCCAGTTCGTTCCATTGTGAAGGATACCCTTGCTATATGAGAAACAATCAACTGCGTATTCAAAACCAAAATTTTTATGTGCGATTTTTACATCCAAAACCCCCGATTGGGGAGGATAAGAAAAAACGCGTGTTGCTTAGTTTTATCGAGTACTACAACATACGGCAAAAAGAAGAAAATGAACAGGCGGACACCCACCTAGGTTTTCTTGTTAGTTATTATTTAGTTAAGAACTCCCTGAAATTGTTGCAACCCCAGCTAGTTGATAAACCAATTATTTGCCGAATATTTTTGAAAATTATTATTTTCCTTACTGCGTGAACCCCTAAGTAGGGACTTTCATGACCGTCATAGTAAATAGTGTAATTTTTACATCAAATTCGAAATCTTGCCAACAACTAGATACGAAATTTCATGAAATTTTTACCAAATTTGTAATCATCAACAGCGATAATGTATTCTCAACATTCAATTTTGTAATTTTGACTTCAGATTTTTGATCAGAAACTACAAAAACCCCTCAATACCTTCTTTACCAATAGTTTTGCATAAAACTGCTATTTCGCATTTTTTGATATTTTCCGGGCCCAGTACAGAAGATAGAAAAATAAATATTAAAACATAAGTTACATATATACAATCATTCTTTATGTAGAAAAACAAATTTCATGAGAAACCGATTATACTTCACTGTAGCCGAAAGTTTCTATGTCTAACAACTAAAAAATTCTATTTTCAAAAACCTGCAGAAGGTTAAAGACATTGTAGGACAAAAGTCACGAGCCTCAGAAAGTGGATAATAGTATAAAAATTATAACTATGGCCACCCTAATTGCACTTACCAACAAAATCCAGATGAACTGAATATGTAAGAATAAGAATGTAGCTGGCGATCTTCATTTTTTCTCTTGGCATTGTCAGATTTCCTGAACGCCGACTGAGTGTTTTGGAATATTTGCACTTCTATATATATTAACCTTCATCGGATTACTATGAGTCTATTCACAGGTGGAAATTTTTGCCACCGAAGCAGAAACTGCCACGTTTTGTAAATATACTCTATGTGAGCATGAGTGATGGAAGCATGTAAGTCCACAGTGTCTCTCTTGTAGAAATTTCTGTTTTCAATGGGTAAACATCAGGATAGGAAAAAATCACGTAACACTCAAGAACTAAAGCTAAGAAAAAATATCATTTATCACTTTGGTATCAGTAAAAATTTAGTTGATCATTATCACATCATGACTGCGTGTACTTTTATTGGTATTGCATAAAATTACCAAGTTAAACGCTTTTTTTAAATATCAGTTTTTACGCACAAAAATGCAGAAACAAGAAACTTTGACAATAAAATGAGATGTGCTAAGATTATCTAAGATTACTTCGGATTGCATAAGATAACTCTAAATTACATAAAATAAAATATGTGACGTGCGCCGAGGAACGGTGTCTAACTCGGAAAGCTGGGATTTTATAAGACGACCTAGTTTTGAACAATAATAACGCTCGGAGAATTTTTTTGATCGTTCCATGAAAAAGAGTAACTCAAAAGCTATCGGAAGGTCTGAATATGGATAATTTCCAATTTATACCCCTTTCTTAGTCGCACGTCACATATGCGAATTTTCAACGCACTAGTTGAATTTTGAAACAAAAAGATGAAATATAACTCTATAATTATATACTATAACTCTGATGATTTTCTTTGTATCGAAAAAAACTGACGAACTTGACCTTCAGTTTCGACACTAAAACTGTGGACTCAGTTTCACACAATAACTTTAACAAAAATTATTCAAGCTGGGATTAAGTCAAAAACTCATCCGAATACAGGAAACTATATACGATAGGACAGCTCTGCAAGTAAACAGTAAGGAGGAATCACTCAATTCATTCGAAGTGTTCATACACGGAGAAAAATGAAAGGTCAGTCTGGCCATCTAGATGTGCAGACTGACTATATAGGAGTGTCCACTAGAGAACTGTCTTCTAAATGGCTGAAGAAAGTGGCTCTAGAAGGTTAAAACAAGAGGTTTAGATCGACCGTCACTGAGAGTCAAACTGAACATCACAAAGGGCCGAATTGACCATCATGAAAGGCTAAATTGACCATTATAGAGGTTCGATTTCATTATTTCAGATAGTCGACTTGATCTTCTCGGACAGTCGACCTAGCCATCTCAAGAGGTTCGATTTAATTATTCTATATTTTCTATATTTGTTTTCCTCTTACAGGAGACTCGAAATTATAAAATTATGTGGAACCTACAAGACTTTAAAGTTTTTCATAAAATACATGAAATCTGGAAGTATTTTTTATTATTTATGGAGAAAATACGAACACGGCATCACTGCACTGAATTGTAACCCTCACAGCAATAGGATATACTGGAATATCCCATTCGATCCCATTCATCTACCGGGTTGCCCTAGGGATATCCCAGGGATGAGCCGTCGGATATTCGGCAAGGCGGAAAATAGGATATCCGCAGGATATCCAGGGTATCCATGAAATGTTTTAGGGATATTCAAATGTTCCGATTAGGATATATAAAAATTGTAATATCCTACTTGAGGCTTTTGAATATCCCAGAAACATCCCATGGATATCCCGGGGATATCCCAATATCCGCTTTGCGGAATATCTGACGAGTTATCCCTGAGGGAACGTGGAAGGTAAATGGGATCGAATTGGTGATCCAGGTATGATATCCTATTACTGTGAGGGAAGATTTCAAGCACTAGAGTAAATTCAGAAACCCACATCACACATTTTGTGCCTTTCTGCATCATCGATGAATGATGGCATTTCCACCCTTTTTTCAGTCATAAACGACGCGGACACAACAAATTGAGCTTTTTGAACTTCGCGTTCGACTTAGATGGAAAGAAAAAGTTAAATTGCAAATATTATAAAATTATCAAAACCTAGACATATGAAGTGTTTGTTAAATTTGTTTTTATTTTAGAGGGGAAAGAAACTTGATTTACTTAATGTTCTATCCACCTTAACGAACGCATTTTTATCCAGACACTCGCGCTTCGCACTCATCTTCTTGAGTGCTACTAAGAACCTTGCATAGAATATTCGAATCTTAAAGAAAGTGGACGAACATTTTTTGAAAATGTGCTCACGTTTTCAATTTTCATCCAAAATAGCTGGCTAACGAACTTGACCTGCATTTCAGGACACTTGAAGAGTGTACCAAAGGTATACAACTAAAGGTACACAAACTAAAAATCTACGGATCGATGTGAGTTGCCATGGCCTCAGCCTTTATTGTAACACGCCACGCATCAACAGTAAAACTCGGCAAGAACTGTGTACTCAGTAATTAAATTTTTTATTAGTCGAAGCACATGTTGAGGCACAACCGCGACGCCATTAAACTTGGCGGAGAACACTTGCCACACGTCGAGGCTATCTAACCAGTAGTTGCAGAATAAATAGAGCGTTGATTCCTGTGAGCGAGTCACGAGACTAGTCGCGCAGGCACGTGCGATATGGAGTCGACCAGGGAAGAGGCGGGAAACTGGTCGCTCTCCACAGTTGTAAACCTTCAGACTTTGAAATATGTTGAGATGTGTTGGTCATGTTGAGACCAATGAAAGATAAACGATTGATGGAACGAGTATATCGTGGCAAGGACCTAATCCGAAGAGGTATGAAAAGTCATAGAAACACAAGAGCTTCCATGAGGAAATGTATGGACGTCAATGAAACTAAAGAGGTACGTCAGGACAGAAAAGTGTGGCGAGAAATAGTTTAAAAGGAATGCACGATGAAGAGTGTCCGTGGAGTATATGCTGTTGGGAATAGGAAATCTTCGAGTTCTGAAGTCAACCTTCTGCTCTGATCACATTGTCTAGGTTAAGGAATGGATCGAGAGGTGCAATATTGCTTTTTTTGTCAACCTTTTCCCCATTTTTCAGATTTTGTATTTCTTGTCCAAAAGCTGGCATTTCGGTCGTGCGGATTATTTGCGTTTTGGCGTTGTCCAGCTCTGTTGCTCTTAAAAATCCCTTCTGATGATTATTTGCTTTCTAGCGAAGAAAACATGTGATAGTTCGTTTCATCTTAGAGTGGTACGAGAATTCTTAGAAGATTTCCGCGTTTGGAAGAATTGATGAACATAATTCATCTTTAATCCCGGCAATTTTCTTGCAATAGATCGTAGATTTTGTGCAAAGTAACCTACTCTCAGAATGCCTGTGGTTGCTTTTGTTCTGATTTGGATACATGCTCCATATCCTCTCTCATAAGCATCGCAAAATCCATGCAATTGGATATCAAAAAGCTTAGCAATCTCAGAATGTATACTCCGTTCGCTGACCTTGGAATTCGTTGATGGGTGACTCACGAAATACATCATCTTATAATTCACTGAATTCCATGTCATTCCTAGGGTTTTCAGTGTTTTATCGTCATTGAATTGAAGATTTTTGTTGATACTGCTTCCTGGGATTCCTTTTAGAAGTTGCATCTCATTTGATGTTCACTGTTATATGTTTAAGCAGCCGAGATTCAGAAGCTTAGTTACGCCATCACGAATTTGGATTCTTTCTTTGACTGTTTTAGCCCCCGTAATGAGGTTATCCACGTATGAGTCTGTCTTGAGAACGATCGCTGCCTCTGGATGTCTATGACCTTCATCGTCTGCTAGTTGTCGAAGTGCGCGAATTGCAAGGTAAGGGGATGAACTAGTTCCAAAAGTGACTGCATTCAACTCAAATGCTTGAACGTTGATTCCCTCGCGTCTACACAGGATTCGTGGATACTTCCTATCCTCTTCCCGAATTTCAAATTGTCGATACATTGCTGCTATATCGCCTGTCATTACGTTATTGTGAAATCTAAATCGAAGAAGGTGCGAGAAGAGATCGTCTTGGAGTGTAGCTCCTACCATGAGCGTGTCATTCAAGGAAACATCAGTTTCAAACTTTGCTGATGCATCGAAAACCACTCTTAACTTCGTTGTTAAACTTCTCTCCTTGAAAACAGCATGATGTGGTAGCGTCTCTTACTATTTATATTCTTTCCGGAATCGCGAGGGTACAGAATTGTTTGCATCGAAAGAGGGGGTAAATCTTACGTCTGCATGCTGAACACGGTCTTACAGACTACGTTAGAAACGTTGACTTTGTGTTTATTTGATTTCCGGAACTCGAAGGCATGTTTATTGTTTCTTTAGCTTTATTTATGTTCTCTGGTCCCCGTTGAAATAAACAAGTAGTTGTGCGATACAAAAATTCCAACATGTCATCGGGCTTTTGTACAAGAATTTCTTCTGAAGCTATTATAATGAGCAAAGCTAATGACATGACGTGTTGTCGGACCTCATTACCTAACTTCATTGAACCTTTGCAGGTCTATTTTGTCTTGAACCCGTAATCGTAAAAGTTAACTGAAATGCTTAGTTATCTGCATACGTCTTTTGCAGTATGTCCTAAGCACGAGTATAGTTATCCTCTGTAATTGAAAATACGCAGATTTTTCGCGCCGTATCGCCTAGTAAAGCCGATTTCAAATATTGTCATTTTTTAACGTTACTCAAGTCAGTTTGATTCGGCTTCGGATCACAAACTTTATATTTTAATTTAACATTTTTTTAAATTATTTGTGTGAAGGATCGAAAAAAACTCGGAAATACCCTTTGATTAAGCGGCGGGGACCTACTGCAATTTCAATGATTTCTTCTCGGGTCAATCCAGTAATTATGCCGCTTGACATGTTTATTTTCGCCCGTATTTTATGGTTGTAAGAATTACAGTGGTATTTAGCATGTGGTGAATAGATTCCAGCGAGAGTATCATAACTCTTTAATATTGCAAAAGCATCACCATCCGATGTTGATATAACAATTTGTTCGTTGGTTGGCATAGGCTCATAACGGTCATGTTCTATTTTCATTTGTAACAGTCTATTGGCAGGAAAAGTGTATCTTCGAAGCTCGAATATTTGGTGCGGATTCCTATAGGAAATAAGCCGAATTAATGCAAGTTTTTCAACTCCACATGTCTCTCCATCAGGTGCAGGAAGCCTTGTAGGCGGAGCTATGAATCTGGAAGGAAGAGCCGTAGACCTGCCAGGAGGAGACAAGGACCTGGCGCGAAGAGGAGAAGGACGAGAACTCTCAGGTGAATGGCGTATTTCAGAAGAAGAAAATGCAGGTCTGCCACAGGAAGTACAAGTAGTGGGAGCGCCATCAGGTAGACGTTCGACCTGTGAACCTAACTCTGCAACAAGAAAGAGATGATTGACTTTTTCTATCATGTCAGTGTGACAGTTTATTTGTATACGACAGTTTGACTTTCTATCAAATTATTTTCTTAAGCTTAGAGTTGTTCTGCTTGATTTATGTTAACACAGAATGTGACATCACACGTAGAAAATATAAATGTGAATAATAATTTTTTGAAATGCTCGAAAAAATGAAAATGAGTTATTTTATTTCACGTTTGTTTCATTTTTTGTTGAAAAAAAAATAATTTGTATGTCCAACCTCCCTTGAAAACGCGCCATTGAATGCACGAGAAGCAGGCGTAATGTAGCTGCTTCCAGCGCGGTGACGTTCGCACATGCGCACACCGCCGCCGGACCGAGATGAAACATTACGCCCGCTACATGAAACTCTACACTCGCTGAATAAAAATGTACGGCTGCCACAAATACACTGCACCACGCAAGTGAGAATAAGCAGGAAATTATCTAGATCTTAAGAAAAAATTGTATCGCTGGGCCCCACAGTTTCCCCTCTGCAAAGTGCGTTATTTCATTCTTTCACTTTGTAACGTGGTAAATTTAACCTTTAATCTTCTCCATGACCGGTCATACCAGAACCACCAGCGAGAAACCTTTATTACTGTAAAACATTCACAAGCGGACCCTGATCGATGCTGATTGGGACACAAATATGTTAAAAAACTTTTTACTTGCACCACGTTATTTGATGTGAGTTTAGGAATAACTGCGCCAACCAGCCTGGATATTCATTTCGCGCGAGATTTCTAAGGTGGAAAATAACTGGCTTACCTACCTCTTAGGTCAAAGTCAAGTGCAGTTTCGTTCAATCATTAGACGCACTCAAGCACATAAGTAGACGATTGGCATTTCAACAACCAACTATGGAGGCTCATCCAAACTCTTGTTTACGGAAGGGGAATGCTTTCAACTAGATTATGAACTCATTGTTCGCGAATTGCTGAGAGTTCACAGTGTACCGTCGCTTCAAGTCGAAAGTTTAAATAGGTTGAGCCGCGGCTGATTGGTCTAACTCAACCCATTCGAATCTCATGTTTTTGGTTGAGACTTTCATTATCCTATTGATAACATGTTTTTGTTGTTGTTGTTAAAAATTAAGTTTTCAACTGGAAATTAACGATTTCATTTCGACGCCTGAGTTGAATAAGGTGTTCGTTCCGAATCTGCTTGCAGAAGGTGATTGTTCGTATTTTATTCAAAGAAAGTGTTCGTTCCGAATTTTTTATCACAGATTCAGATTCTCCTTCATGAAATACGTAAGTTTTATTCGAAATTTTTTTTCGATTCGCAAAAAAAAACCCACCCCCTTGCCTCCCAGAGAGGGGGGGGGGGGACATTTTTCCAAAGTTGCTTTTCTCCCTTGAAAATAAAGAGTTTTTATTACGGATATTTCTTTCATAGGATGCGTATTTTTTTAGATATTTCGATGTCTCAAGTTAAAAAAAACACCCAGTAGATGTAGGTTCGAAACTTGTAGCGTTAGAAATTTTTTTTTGTAATCTACACAATGTATTTTTACACAATTTTTTTTTAATATGACATAAAAGTCATATTTACAGCCAATATATCGGAAAATACTTAATCCTCATTTGGAGGGTGGTTTTTGAGGCATGCTGGAAGGTTTAGGGGGGGGGGGTGAGACAAATTCGAAAATCAATTCATACATCATGTTAAGGAAGGAATTTTAAAGAAGTACATGTAATATTCACTCGTTTGATTGAAATTTAAGCCTTATAGTCTCATATTTGTAAAAAAGGACGTTTTCCTTATGTATTTTCAATGAAAAAATTAAATGCGTGAGCGAAAGCTCTAGATGGAGCCCGCTAATAAAAAATACTTCTTAATTTTTGATAACCTCACAAAATAAGTTAATATCCCAAACGAAATTTGAATTTGGATTTTCTGCGACTACCCTACTATTTGCTAATATAAAAATTTGTCTAAAGATATATGTACAATTTTTCAATAAGAAAGCAATCAAAATATCTATTTTTCATAGACAAAATAAAACAAAAGCTTTGTAAGAAATCTGTTTGCTAAAGTGCATACATATTTTATTTGTAAGAATTAAAAAAAATTATACAAATCCATGAGTGTGTTCTGTGTGTCGGTGATTTACGTTCTCCATCGTCCGTTGCGTTTTTGGCCAGTTGTGTATAATTTGATTTTCGAATTAGTCCGATTTATAAGAATAAATGTATGAAGGTGGTAGTGATTGATGGCCTTGGGCCTTTGTAAAATTCTCATAATATATTTAAGAACTGTTATATATAATATACTTAAGAACTATTAGTCTGGAAGATGTATTTATTAGGTTCTATCCTAAGTTTCGGAATTATAAATTTTCCCAGACGTGAAAAAAGAAAAAAAAATTATTCTGCTTATAAATTTAAGAACTGAAGTGGCCAAAAAATGCAACGGATGATGGAGAATGTGAATCACCAGCACATAGGACACATACATGGATTCTACAATCATCTTAGATCTAGTAATCCACAGGTGACACCCGTTTTTAAACAATTGGGTGAAATCAATTTTTCTGATAGAAAAATTACGAAGGTATACATTGCGGTAAGTATGAAAATAAAATTTGTGAATCAAAAATTTGTTCGTCGATATTAGACCATATATGTATCCAACTCAATGACATTGCTCCATTATTCGTTGTTGTCCTGATGAGTTTATGGTTCCGCAGCGAAATGTATTGACTGTACTTCAGTTCTTAAATATATTATATGAATTTCACAAAGACTCATCCGATGTATGATGAATCTACCTTACCACCCAACTTGAACCAGAACTGATTATTTTACAATCAAAGAGTTGCATTTTGGACCAAAAAAGATGAATTTTCAACAAAAGAGATTAACATTTTCTGTAACTTTCCAAAATTAAGTGATTGTGGTGCACAATTCATATTAACTTTTAGAGAAATTTAAGTTACTTCTTTAAGTAAGTGAAAGGTTTTTTTTGCTGTGTGACGTATCTGTAAGGAGTAATTTGAAAGAAGGAAGTTACTCACCCAACACAGCTTGTTGGCTTGGTTCGCTCGCAGAAGATTTGCCTGAAGAAGACTGCCACCTCTTCTTAGGAGGGAGTGCGACAGGTGCGTCGCCGTGCGAAGTTAATTCTGTAAGAACAAATAGCAATGAATGAATGTTTAATTTTAAATACTAAAACTGAGAAAAACTTGCTACAGAATTTGCAGTTCCATTCACTCAAGCCTATTCATTGTGACGTTGCAGATTTTCCAGTGAACAAAAGTCAATCGTGAAAATAAAATAAATGGAGCTCTAGAACTTCAGAGAACGGACGATGCTCCCTGGCTCGATTCGTCGACATATTTATAACTTAATTTAGGCTGATTTGTTTCGATTATTATTTTTATTAATGTACCGCCTCTTCAGAATCAACAATCGATGGACAACAAGAGACATTGAGAAATGGTAGCTCATAGCTGATTCACATACTACATGATATACAATATTGTCGTATTTGAATATTAATCCTACAGCGATGGTAGCATTTACAAAATCTGTCCTACAATCATGTTCGAACCTCCCTCGCGCGTCCCCCTGGAAGTAACTATGGCCGCGAATAATCAGAACCACGCGTTAGGCTAAAGGGGAAAACCACGAGTGGATGCAGAACTGATGACTCTGCAACAAAAACCCTATGACAAAAATTAGAGTTAGAACTAAACCAAACTCAAAAAGTAAATTGCATAAAGAAGTAAAAATATCGCGTATGCCTGTTGGTCATGAAGAAAATGAATATTTTACATAGGATTATTGATAACAAAGTTTAGAAACAAAGAATAACAATAGCAAAATTAATTTTTGGAGATCGCACTTTCACAAATTTATACACACCATAATTGAAGAAGCTCAGCGAACCACCTTGGTGAGATAAATACAATTGAAAAAGCAAGAGAAATCGGCAAATGGAAGAATATGGATGAGGAAATTAAAAACTATGTAAAAGCATATCCTATTTGCCGATTGCAAAAGACAACAAGAGTCACTAATGAAGCAGAATCCAGAAACACCTACTGACACTAATGCATTCAGACTTCCTAAAACGATATTCACCGATCAAGGAACCCTTAATCATGCTGATTTAATGAAGAAATGAAAAATCAAACACGATAACATGATTAAGAGCTAAAGATTACAATGAATAATAATTTAAACATCAAATTCCATGCATTTGAACCATTGTTTTCCCCTCAGCAGTTAACGAAGTGGAGTTAGCTGACTATGAAGTGAAAAAGCCTGATAGGCAGGTAACGATGTCTCATACGGCAGTGGTATCTTTTACAATGAAACCAACCGGACAAACTTTCTCACAATAACAGATCAAAAATACTCGAGACGTGGAATGTGTATTCCAATCTATTTCTTCTACAACTCACAGCTATACTATTCAGCCCACGATTTCAGCAGATGGAAAGCATCTTCAGATGGATTTCGCCTGACGGCAACCCTTGGTTTGTTCCCAGTATTCTCTTTGTTTGGATTCAGTTTTTAATGGCTATTCCGATACTGCAAGACGCGAGCAGCGTTTTCCTCTTTTAATGTTTCAGCAGAGAGAAGGAAGGCCAGGACCTCAGCTTGAAAGAGAGTAGCGTGTCGACAAGTGTGATCCATATCCCTTTCCCTCTCTTGCTGTCATAAATTCCTGTTCCTGACCCTCCCTCTCCCCTGGAGCCATCTGTATACCAGACTTTCCCCTGGAGAAGCGGGTTACTATTTGCTCTCCACAGATCCCTGTTTGGGATGCAGACGCGGAAAGCTTTGGCGAAGTTGAAGCGTTTTGTTATTTTATCTTGCCTCATCTGTAGAATCGGCAGTGCGCTGATATCACTCGGGAGCCTACACGGAAAAGGGAATGGGTCGACTGGCTGCCGCGCGATGAGAGCTCCACGCGCTTCGAAACATGGGCGGTCAATCTCTTGATTCGGGAGGGCGGCGACACTTGCAAAGGAGATCTACCTGCCAACGGCCAAGTCACAAAACTTGCCACGGTCCGTGGTGAGTTTTCTGCCACGGTTAGAGCCCAAGAACGTGGCAGAAAAGTTGCCACAGAGCAGGTTAGTATTCTGCTATAGCCGTTGGCGGGTAACTCTCTCGCGCATGTTTCGCAACACTCCGAAGTCAGCCACTCGACCCATGATCTAAGAATACACGGTCTAGCCTTAAGCTCTACCAGTTTCGCCCCATTCGCGCGATCAGCCACCGGCTGCCGTTTTGTTACCATAGCAACCGTTAGCATCTCGGTCTTCACTCAAACGATTTGAAATCATGAACTGATATTATCATAACACAGACTATGATATCGATATTTTGCATTTATTTATTTGTGCTTTGAGTTCAAAAACAAACTTGTTTTTGCTTTTCAGGCAATGGTACTTCATTTCATTTGCCTTGAAAGGTAAAATTTTTCATGTGCATTGAGAGGTTATGTTATCCATATTTCCTCTACTTTACAAAGATAATAAGTTATATATTTCTTAATATTTTATATTATGTATCAAATTATTGTCAAACTAATTTCATTGATTAATGAAATTGTACAATTAGTTTATCTTTTACTTGAAATCTTCTCTCATGACGTTTACGTCCTTTCAAATATACTACATTCTCGCGCACTAACTAATCCAATATGGCCCCCGGTGGCTGAGTACTTCCTATTGGTTAACTTTTTTTTAGTTGCGCGTGGCTAGACCGTGTATTTTTAGATCATGACTCGACCCATTTCCTTCTCCGTGTAGTGTGTCTAGTCCCCTGAGTTCATCTACTCGCTCTTGCCAGGCGGGTGATCGCGTGTGCCGCTCTAGCGGTTATCGCAATATGTAGGGGTTCCTCACAGGGCATGAATCCTATCGCCACTGTGGGCGAAGTCCTCATTGCTTCAGTCAAACCCCTCAATGCTAGCGTTTGTAATCTTCGCAGCCTGTCCTGCATTTTTTTAAGTTCTGCCCGTGGCCACGAGACCATGGCCGCATGTAGGAGCGTGGGTCTTAGGACAGCAGAGTAGAGCCATGCAAGCATTTTAGGACCTAGCCCCCACGTCAAGCCAAAGCCTCTCCTGCAAGTCCAAAAAGTCATGACAAATTCCCTGCATTGGATCTCCAAGTGCTTTCCTCAGTTCAGCTTGCCATCTAGGATTACTCCCAGATACTTAACTAAATCTGAAAACGTCAGCTTCACACCACAGAATACAGGGGCGTCACGTTTCGCAACATTATAATTTCTCGTGAAAATGACCAGGTTGGTCTTTTCCGGATTTGCCGAGAGCGCTGAGATATCGCACCAGAGCTCTACGATGCGCAGCGCCGACCTTATAAGACCCATCAGCGTTTCCAGATGAGCCCCCCTGACTAGGATCACAAAGTCATCCCAAATCCAAGCATGATAATGCTTGCTGTATTAAATTTATTTGCCATAATCACGTTCACACACGAAGAAAATTTGGTCAGGGAACTTTACCAAACTTTTGGGTACAATTGGGATATATGGACCAAAAGGAGAATGTTTGATATTATGGTAATAATTTGTGACGTGCCAAAGGTTCAATAATACATGGCAGTTCGGTAAACTTTAATAATGCACATTAAAGTTTCCAAATGTTCAGTAAAGATTTTCAAAAGTAAACATTAATGCACGTGGTGTAATTATTAAAAACTATTCTGTCATACATTGAGGGAAAATTTGATAAAATCTGATATTAGTTAAGTTATGCTTGCAAATGGAAAGTCATGCAAACTTTAAATTATGCAATGTTAATGATTTCCTTAGAATCGGTTTTGGCTATGTTATTATTTCCTCCACATTGTATGAAAGTTTATCCGCTGTGGAAGAGATTCTATATCTTTGCTACGTTAGACTTTATTCGATAGTTGGGTGAACCGACATTCGAGTCGCAGTCGCCGGGCATCTTCCACCAAATTCCTAATCTTGCAGGATCGTATACAAGTATTGAGCACCTCGAAGATATTTACGATTTTTTTTATTATGAATAAGGTGTTTAATTTTCAACCTATTTATAGTCCTTGCTGGAATTTAGTATTCAACAATGAATATTAGTTTTACAATTGCAAAATAAAATTGGTGTTTATTTAAGAAGGTTATTACAAAGTTGATTACCATGTATCGAAGTTGACGCTCCTGGCGTAAACGTTAGTGATGCCATTTCAGTTCTTTTTGTCATGTTAGTGGTTTCCCTACTTAATTTTCTAGTGTTTTTCTTCATTTAGTGGGATAAAAAAATTATATTTGAATGAGAATAAAAAAAGTTTGGTCCAAAAAAATGATCCTATTCCGAAAAAATGAAAATTGAAGTTCGCGGTAACACGATCAAAAAGTATATATTTTTTAATTGCATGATAATTTTAAAAAATATCAAAACCAAAAAGGTTGAAAAAATTAATACTCCGTTGAAATTTGAACTTAGATTTTATTAAATTTTGTTTTTCAATTATTGTGTAAATAAATAAGATTTCGAACAAATCTTTTCACCACAACTCTTACTATAGTGTGATTTTGCAAAATTTTGTAATGATAACACAAAATTCAATAAAAAATTTTTAGAATACATTTTTTTGTCGTAAACAATTTCTTAAACTGAAATTTTTCATACAAAAAATTAAATAACAATTTTTCATCAGATATACGTCACTATATAATTTTATTTTATGAATTCTTTAGCTAAATTTTTTTTTTATATTTAAAAAAAATTCTTTTTGCTTTACAGTGTAATAAAGCTTTTCGTCAAACCTACATCGCAAAAATCTTTAAAGAATGTATGAATAATTATTCAGCATTAATGTTTTAAATAATTTTGTAGTTTTACTCAGTGTAATTAAAAATTTGTTACCTTTACAGAAATTTTTATATAATTTTATTAATTATAATAACATTTTATATAATTTTTCCATTGCAGTATTAACCAAAGAGTAACATCCACATTATCAAAGAAAGTCACAATTAATATATAATATTTTTATACAATATATGCTAAATGTCCGACCAAAAACACTTATATAACCCAAAGTTGTTCAAAATGCTAAATTTAATTTTCAAGCCAAATGATTTTTATTTGAACTAACTGATTTCTTGTATAGATCTGAAGGTCAATAGAAGCCTGAAAAATCTTACGATTTTATTTATGAAAAATACCAATTTTTTATAAAAACTTGTTCTAAATTTTAAATCATATTCTTTGAAATTAAATGACTTTGGTTTAAAATAACCGATTTCCTGTAAAAAGGGCTAACATAACCTTAAATTGTTCCCATATAGTAAATCTTGTTTAAAATTTTATTATTTTTGTTTAAAATAACCGATTTTCGGGGAAAAACGTTACCGTGACGTTAAATTGTTCAAAAATTGTAAATCTTCTTTGAAACCTTTGTCGACATTTCCGGTGAAAATCACTAGCTTAAAACCTACGATTGAACAAATGTTTAATCTTCTTCGAAATCTGATGATTTTTTACTAAGAAGACTGATTTTTAGGGTAAAACTACAACATAACCTGAAATGGTTAAAAAGTTCTGAATCTTCCACGAAATGTTTGAAATATAATCATCATTGAAATAGTCATTCGAAAATTTTGAGAAATTCACATCTTTCATGTCTCACTATAAAAACATTTTCCTAACTGGGATTGTTCAAAAAAGCAACTTTATTTTGTAGAAACGAAACAAAATGTAATTAAGAGTGGTTACCTCCTAAAAAATAATTTTTCGTGAAAATGCACAAACACATAAACTTTATTTAATTATCGCGAGCAACACATATTTTTTTCAAAATTTCTCGGCATTTAAGACCCAGATTTTCGGGGACGGTTTTCATCCCAAACCCCCGATTTGAGCAGATAAGAAAACCGCGTGTTGCTTCGTTTTTCGAGTACTGCAACATATGTCAGAATGAAGAAAATCGAAGGCAGACATCTACCTAGGTTTCCTTTAGCATAGCAAATACTGTAATTTTTACATCAAATTCAAATTCGAAATCTCGAAAACAACTAGATACCAAATTTCATGAAATTTTAACCAAAATTTCTAATTATCAACCACGATAATGTATCGTCAGCATTCAATTTTGTAATTTTGACTTCAGATTTATAAACAGAAATTACAAAAAACCCTCATTACCTCCTTTGACAATAATTGTGCATAACACTGCTTTCTCGCATTTTTTGGTATTTTCGGGGCCCAGTACAGAGGATAGAAAAATAAATATTAAAGCATAAGTTACATATATACAAATATTCTTTATGTATCAAAACAAATTTCATAAGAAACCGATTATACTTCACTGTAACCGGAAGTTTTTTATATTTAACAATTAAAAAATTCTATTTCCAAAAACTTCCAGAAGGTTAAAGACATCTTAGGAAAAAAGTCAAGAGCCTGAGAAAGAGGATGTGAGTATAAAAATTATAAGTATGATCACCCTAATTGCACTTACCAACAAAATCCAGATGAACTGAATATGTAAGAATAAGAATGTAGCTGGCGATCTTCATTTTTTCTCTTGGCATTAGACAGATTTCCTGAATGCCGACTGAGAATTTTGCAATATTTGTACTGCTATATATACAAGTACTGACCTTGATCGGATTACTATGAGCCTACTCACACGTGAAAATTTCTGCCACAGAAGCAGAAACTGCCACGTTTTGCAAATATGCTCCATGTGCGCATGAGTGATGGAGACATGTAAGTCCTTTGTGTCTCTCTTGTAGAAATTTCTGTTTTCAATAGGTAAACATCGAGATATGAAAAAAAAACGAGTAACAGTGAAGAACTAATGCTAAGAAAAAATATCGTTTTTTATTGCGCTCAATGCCGCCCAATGCCGCCCTAGGCGGCAGCCTATGTAATCTATATGGGAAATCTGCCCCTGATTCAGAGTTTTTGTGTTTTTCAGTATGCTGAAGTCAAAACATATGGAGGTCACGGATCGGCACATCTTATCTACTGCCGTGCTATAGCAAAAATAATTCTTATCTAAAAAGTTTGCACAACATACAATTTTTTTTTTCTGATATAAAAAAGCGTTTTAACCATTTTAGGAGTGACAGTTTCAATACCAAATACAAAAAACTGCAGCTTTTTATGAGTGTCTTCGGCCAAATTGTGTTGCCTGCGGATTTGATAATAAATTCATGACATGTAAAAAATCAGAAAAATACGGAAACTTGATTTCTAGAAATTTTAACATTGATCTTCAAATTTATTTATTCATCATTGATCTCATATCGAGAATATTTATAGAATTTGAAAAATACAAGAAAATTAATTATCAATAGAAAATAAATACTAATTTCTGAATCAATCCAAAATGCTTTTCCTGATTTGTACTTATGTCAGTATATACTTACGCACTTTTCTGAAACAAAGATTTATTATGAAGTTCCCAATTTTTCGTTTAATTGAAAATACTCAGAAACTTAAGTTCTATTTTCTTCTAGGGCAGCTATGGCAGAAAATTATTGATAATAATTAGCTGAAATAGTATATAAATGACTTTTCTTATGATACTTTTTTATATATCTTAGCATTCTTATGATCCCTCGATTTTTATTTCCTAATATAGAAACATAAGCAATTATAACCATTATTATATGCTTATACCATTATCAAAATATCTCTACCTATCCAGCGAGACTACTGAAATATTATTGCCCTATTCCAAGTGGACTTGAATAACACACTGAAGATTTTTGAAAATAAATCAAATCAAGGATAAAATCGGCAACATTCATAGTTTCGCACACGATTGAAACCCGAAAAATCTTTAAATTTTAAATTCTAAATTTTAAATTTAAATTTATTATAAGGATAAAATCTATTATTCCAACGATCTTGTGCGGTTTTTGGACGTATGTCCTTATGGCTCTTCTGATCTTCCAACTCGTAGGATTTGTCTATAACAAAACATATTCAAAGTAAGTTTCGTACACCTACACATTTTTTTTCTGCATTTAATTTTGGACAATATACGTGGGAAGTGTTTGGCTGCCATAAATAGGATTCTCCATCGGAAAAAGTTATCATGAGAATAACAACTCGTCGTAATTGTTTGCGTTTTAATTTTCTTCTGAATGAATTGTATTTTGAATGTTTTCAAAGTCGCGCGACTGACTCTTTGTGTCTCATTTTCGAATGTAAATGCCGATTTTGGAATTTCTATGTCAAAATAAGTGGTTTATCTTTAATTTATCTTTAAAAAAGTGGCATGACTGGGTTTTCATTAAACATGTTTGAATACTAGGGTGGACCAAATTTTTCTATCATCGAATTTTCATGCATATCGTCCCCTATTTGGTTTGAATCCACACAAAAAATGAAAGCGTCTTCTTAAAACAGTATTTAGAGGTTCTTCAAGCCCCATAATGTTTACTGCGTATTTCCCATAGGAAAAATACATTTTTCTTAATTTTATTTAAAATTGTCAATATTCGGTGAATCGAGTTGAAACTCAAAATTTCTCTTTACAATTAGCTATAAAATACAAATGAATAATTAGTTTCCAAATATCACCTACTTTTTGTACTTTTCAAGTAGGGTGAGGTAATAATTAATGCAGTTCAACAAACATAAATGTTTAACAAATTATTATTATGTCTAACTTTGTTCTCCTTTAGTTAGGCTAGTTGATTTCGTGTTTTTCTGGTCATGCGATTCTAATTGCTCTCTTCCACTAGGTTCACATATAGGTTCACACATGCCAATCATCGCATTCGTGTGATAACATTTGTAGATTTCATTTTTTTTTACTGTTACAGGAGGTTCTCTGAGGATTACATTTATACCCAGGCATAATAGATGATGGATTTTCCGCTAAGAAAACTGTTTCGTCCTCAATGATGCAAAAGCACATCAAATATGTATAATTTACATACTATACAATACCAAAAATAAAAAAGTTTACTTAATCAGAATTTATTTAAAACTATTCCTATCTAAAAAAAATCTAAAAGTTTTTGCATAGTTTCAGGTTATATTAACGCGTTTTATAGGATATCTGTTATTTTAAACAAAATTGACTAGATTTCAACGAAAAATTACAATCCTGAACAATTTTGTGTTATATGAGTGCCTTTTGTCACGAATTATTGCTATTTTCAATAAAAAATCATTAAATTCCAAAGAATATTCAAAATTTTTCAACATCTTCAGGTTATGTCAGTATGTTTCACCTGAAATTGGTATTTTTGGACAAAAATTATTATCGATTCAAATACAATAAGCTTAAACAATTGGAGATTTCTTCATTGTTTTTTTGTCATAATGTTAATATATTATTATATATTTGATACAATTTTGTCAAAAACTTTAGGTTATACTAGTTCGTTTTATGTAAAAGTTTTAAATATAGCTATCAAAAATTATAAATGAAAAATTTGTAGCCCTTTTTGGGGTAAGCAACTATCGTCTATTTATTTTTTTTCATAGCTTGTATCGTTTGTCCAAACATTAAATTTTTTAATTTTATTTTTGACGATCAGAACAAAAACTATGCGTTCCATCAAAAAATGATAATTAACAAATTTATACAGCTTTTTTGGGTGTACAACTTTTGTCAATTAATTTTTTTCGTATCTTGCGTCGTTTGTCCAGAATTTTTTATTTAAAGCATTTTTTTTTTACGAATGAAACAAAAACCACAAGCCCTTTACGGGCTAGTCTAGTTTTTCGGGAGGAAAATGGAGGTGATTTTTCGGGACTCATAAAAAAAACCATGCAATCAAATATTTTACAATTTTGAGGATATATTCAGATAATATTGACAAGTTAATACACAAAATTCCATGAAAAAATATCGACTGTAAGCCGAGTTATACACTCCGATGTCGAGTAATCCAAAAATTAAGTTGTAAATCGGCTGCAGTTGTAGAGGTCTATAGAATGCCAGTATCTGAAATTTTTTTTTCACGTTAAACTAGATGACCTTCCCCGTACCATGAACTAGGATCTTTTGAAAATATTGAAAATTAAAAAAATGGCAGCGTTTTGAACAAAAAATTCAAATTTTCACCAACAAAATTTCAGTTTTTTGCTCGGCAAATATATATTTTTTGAAATATTGAAAAGATCCTAGTTCATGGTATGTAAAAGCATGTTACGGATATTCGTGGAAGATTTCAAATCGATTCGTTAATTTTTCTTTGAGCTAGATTTGCAGCCGTTTTTGAAAATGCAGTTTTGAGAAAAACGCTTTTAAAGTTTTGACAACTGATTTTTGGTTATAAAATTTAATTTTTCATACTCTCATAGCTCTGGGAACTTTATCTCCGAATAGCATACTATCGAATTAAGCAAAAAAAATCGTTTTGTCGAAACCGAGAAACTAGACTAGCCCCTTGAAAAAGTGATTAGTAACAACTTTGTAGACCATTTTTGAGTGCACATTTTTTGTCTTGTCATTTTTTTTCTTATCTTGCATAGTTTGACCGCAAAATGGAATTTTATATTTTACATTATTTTTTGGGAGATCAAAACTTGAATTTTCGATTTTTCAGAAATATTAAAAAATTGTATTACGATAATCTTGTAGGGATTTCAAGAAACAACGTTTTTCTTTGCTTTACTTCTTTTTTCATATCGTGCATTGTTTAGCTTCAAATGTTCACTTCCGTTAGTTTTTTCGAATTTTACAAATGCTATAACTGATAATTTTCTTTTTATGGAAAAAAGTCGTGAGGATAAATTGTTCGTATTCTCGAGTACTAAGAATAGCTCTGCATAGAATGTTTAAGTCTTAAAAAAATGGTCTCAAAAATTTTGAAAACGAAGACAACGAAAGACAGATAACATCGTAAAACCTGCTTTTTTCGGATGCAGAGGGTCCCGAAATGTGGAAATTTAAAGAAATACGCGATATTCAGCCTTTATATAAAACTAATACCTTTTCATTATGATGAGAATGTAAAAACACGATTTCATATAGTGCAAACTTTTTAGATACAAATTATCTTTATTGTAGCATGAGAGTAGATAAAATGTGTCGATCCGTGACCTTCACATGTTTTGACTTGAGCAGAATGAAAAATACAAAAACTCTGAATATGAGCATGAATGTTCTGAATTTTTCAATATTATTATACAATAATTTGAAAAAAATTATTCGCCTAATCTTACAGTTTGTTTGAATAAAATATCGAAGTAAACATATTTGTCATATTCGTAAAGGTTGTCGAATATTTTTCAACAACGCTGAAATTTTATTGAAAATTACTGATTTACAAAGAAAGTTCTTCTTTTGAACTTAACATCCTACAAATAATTGTTAGCACTTGATCAGTGGCGGAATTCGTTATTTGCCACCCCTAGGCTAATAAAAATTTGCCACCCTTAGGCTAACATTTACTTGCTTACACTTCCATTTTTTACAGAATTTTCTTCAAAACTAACTCTTAAAAACTAACATCCATCCATACCTTACCTCTAAGATCTTAAAATAAGAGAACTACGAGAAACTATGCACGTAAGAAAACTAGATATTTTATGTGTACCTGAGACGAAGAAAGAGGGTTGCGAAAGTAGAAACATAGAAAATGGGGTATTGGAAGGTGGTTTCGAATATAGCCAGGAGTAGATAGTGAATCACATGGTAGTCAAAGGGTCGGTTTAATCATGAATGAAAAATCAAGACAGCATCTCAAAGGTCATAGATATGTACCGCCCAGATTGCTGTGGATTAGAGTGAAGGTAGGAATCAGAAGATTATTTGTCACAGCGTGCTACGCACCAGTTGATAGCGATTCGAGGGAAGTTAAGGACGCCTTCTGGGACACTTCATATGAAAATTACGCACTTGTGACCAAGGTGAGAGAATAATTCTGCTAGGAGATATGAACAGATGAGTCGGCGTCCAACGTCAGGATACAGATACAGAAAGGGCGCTAGGTCATTTTGGGGATCCAACAAGAGAAAATCATAACGGGGAAAAATTAGTTAGCTTATGCTTATTGAAGGGCTTATTCATCACCAATACTTGATTTCGACATTAAATGATCCACACGTACACCTGGTGTAAAGTCAATAACCGTAGTATAATTGTCTTCGTTATTGCGGATGAAAGACTGAGAGAACTAGTCAAAGATACAAGAGTCATGAGGGGTTCCGAATGCAATACTGATAATTACATTTTACTCTCCAAAATGAACTTAGGGCGGGAATGGAAAACAAAGGGAACACAAAAAAACGAAACAAACGCGAATAAAAATTGAAAATTTACAGAAACCGGAAGTACGAATATATTTTCAGAATGAAATAAACGATCGCATAGCTGAAGCAATTTGGGCGGCGCTTAAAAGCAATAAAGATATAGAGGGCGCGTGGGCTTCATTACGGGATATCATAGTTAAAACTGCGATTGAAGTGTGTGGCACGGCGATGGTAGGAAGAAAGTCTGGCGATGCGTGGTGGAGCGATGAAATTAAGGTAGCCCAAAAAGAAAAGAAAGAAGCGCACGAGAAAACGCTGAACATGACAGGTCTTAACGGTGAGGAGAGAAATAGTCTCAAAAATGATCACAGACACAAAAAGAAGAAAGCTAAACGACTAGGCAAGGAGAGTAAACATAAAATCAGAATAGAAGAAGAGAAGAAGAGAAGAACATACAAAACGGCTTTGCAGGAATTATGAAACTATTATTTAAACTGTTGAAGGACATTGAAAGTACAGAGTTTGTCAGCATGAGAAACAGCAAAGGTGAAATGCTGTATGATATAGACGGGACAGTAGACGCTTCAAAAGCCTCTTTTAGAGAACTATTAGGAGGTGAAAATATAAGGCAACAGAACTGCGACATACAACATAATGCATGAGAAAACCCAATTGAAAAAGTCGATGTCACTGAGGTTAGAGATATAGTTAAGAACTTAAAAAACGGTAAGGCTGCTGCTGTAGACAGTATCGGCGCTGAAATGCGTTCCAATATACGAATGGTTAGAATCTGCGAATGAGACACTAATCCGAAGAGACAAGACAAGCCATGGGAATGCGAGAGCTTGCATGAAAAAATGCATGGACGTGAAGGAAGCTAGAGTAATATGCCAAGACAGAAACGTGTGACGACAAATAGTTTATAAACCGAGTGACAATAGAGTGAATGACGCCTGAAACAAAGACCTTGGATACTAATGGGCCCGAATGAGGAACCACACGTGACCATTTTGTGAGGCTCTTCACTTGGGGTGATCGTTAGAGAGATTGATCAGCAACCTGGGTCGGAGCAGCGTTGCGGAATGAACGTGCAATTTAAATAAATAATACGAGAATTCCAGGTCGATCTAAAATACCTATACCTAACACCTAAATACCTAACTACAGCCTGCTCAGTTCTAAAAACCACGAATTCCCTTATGCGACTCGTACATCAACATGAAGTCGCCAATGCTGCGATGTTTCTATACCATGCAGCAGATAGGGCCGCAAAGGAGCTTGACCTCCCATTTAATTCCAACGACATGACACATGGCCTAGCATCACTAACACCTCTGGTGCTCAAAAGTCGTATACAGGAAGCAGAATATACGCTCCTACTAAGAGAACATGCTGAGAAACCCCTCCATGGTAAGTTCTACAGCATCCTACGTAGAGAAGAGCTCTCGATGGGTCTGTCCAACATGTTTCTCAAGTCTGCTGGATTGAGATCGGAGACCGAGGGATTTCTTTTTGCCTGCCAAGACGGCGTCATAGACACCTTAGTTTACCGCGAGCGCATAATGTATGTACCTGTACGTGATACCAACTGCCGAGCGTGCAAGCAAGAGCCCGAAACACTTGGACATGTTCTCAGTGGATGCTCTAAATATGCGCGCTACGCGTACATAGAGAGACACGATGCAGCTCTAAAAGTGTTATATTAGCATCTTAGGCATTTCTATGGTGTTGATATGTTGCCCGTCTTGCCATACGCCCAGGGGGAACTCGAGTCAGTTGTGGAAAATGATCAGTATAAGATCTACTGGAATTTCTCATTCTCCACCACTCAATGTATCAATGCTACGAAGCTTGACATTGTTCTCCAAGATCTGAAGAACAAGATCATTTACGTGATTGAATTCTCGGCACCAGCCGATGGTAATATCACGGCAAAGGAGGGAGAAAAACGGGCGAAATATCAAGCACTTCTTTTCGAGCTGAGTAGGCTGTATCAAGGCTACAAAGTCCACCTTATAATTCTCATAATCGGCTGCCTTGGAGGTATGAAAGCTTCATTTATTAGCCAACTCAACAAGATTCCGGCTTGCCAGCGTCACGCTCATTGCATCGCGAACCGGATGCAAAAGGCTGTTCTCCTGGGATCACTCCATCTGGTCCGTCAACACTGTTCCTCTTAAATTCCGAAAAGATTGGTAGCTCTAAAAAAGTATCCAGAGGTGAAACCTTCATCTCCAACTGTCTTGTCTGCCGCGTAAGGTCATCCGCGGCTAGAGACCTGACTCCAAGGAACAGTGTTGCCCGATGTTATCACGCGTAAATTTCCCGCTCTTGCTTACCTTCTAGGACGGAAGGAGCAGAAGCGGATGACGTACACGTTCCAGTAGCTTTGGGATTGGTTTCTTTAAGGAATCATGATCGAAGCTTCCGGAGCCTACAACTTCTCATAAAAAAAAAAGCCTAACGACTGCCTTCACTACAAGACTCAGATTGGTTCTGAAGAGTTCTCTTTACTCGGCAAACAAGATCAGGGCAACCAACACCTACGCCATCCCTGTTCTCACGTACTCCTTTGGGCTCATCAAATGGTCGAACACTGACCTCGAACGATTAAACAGAATCATCCGCGTAGAAATGACCAAACACCGAATGCACCACCGTAATTCGGCGAGTGAAAGGGTAGTTCTACCACGACATAGAGGGGGCAAAGGCATTGTAGATATCAGAAAACTGTGTGAGTCACAAGTTACACAGTTGCGAGACTTTTAACAGCAAGCGAGATGTTACGCTTCACAACACCATCTGTAAAGCGGATCTTGACTACATGCCCTTGAATTTGTCCTCAGAGGAGGCCTGGAATATCAGGGCAGAAACCATAGAGGAATTAGAAACGCAATGAAGACAGAAAGCCATCCACAGCGAACACCCCAAAACGCTAGATCAATATGAAGCGGATAGTGAGGCATCCAATATTTGGCTGAGAAAGGGACTCCTGTATCCAGGAACAGAAGGATTCGTTATTGCGATTCAGGATAGAGTTGTCAGCACCAGGAATTATCGCAAACACGTGTTACATCAAGACGTGGTTGACCGGTGCCGATTATGTGGAGATACCAACGAATCCATCGAGCACATTATTGATGGTTGTCGCGTAATGGCTCAAAGACAATATACGCACAGACATAATGATGTGGCGGGCATTGTACATCACCAACTTGCCTTAAACCTAGGACTCTTAACAGAATGGATGCCTTTCTATAGATACATTCCAATGTCTGTTTTAGAAAATTAAGATTACATCTTATATTGGGATGTGACTATCCAGACGGATCATTACATCCGAGCCAATCGACCTGACATCGTGATGCGAGAGAAAAAAGGTGGAAGAGTCTACATCATCGACATTGCTTGTCCGCTCAACCGAAATTTGCAGGCAACCTATACAACCAAGATTCATAAGTACAGCGAGCTAAGGCATGAAGTTAAGGCAATATGGAGGAATGTGAAACATGCATCTATTCATCCTATTGTGATTTCGGCTACAGGCAATGTGCACGCAAGATGCACTGAACATCTTGAACATTTAGGAGTCAGTAGGGTACTGGCGGCAGCTCAAAA
>CAKNXH010000836.1:79827-104289 GCA_932178445.1 Andricus quercusramuli | reverse complement strand
TACCTACAACATCATCGTAAATGATTTCAAACAACGTATTGAAATAAGTTATAACATCCTGATCTCATCAGTCACTTGACTTAGTCCGTGGCTATGACGAAAAACCGGGTTCACCCGAGAAAAAGTATGAAAAAAAAAATTTCTACATGAGGGGTTCCTGAGGCACCAACTTAAATTTGAAAAAAAAAAACGTAATCCACTCTTCCTTCTTGCAGAGACAAGTTTACAATTCGAATGGTCACCTAACGACGACCCTATTCCTGCTGTCCCTAGAAGCAGATCTTCTTATTCCTTTGACAGTCATTCACCTGAGAGTTCTCCTGTTTATGTCGAACCTACATTTCACGTTAGGTCCAGGTCTCCTCCTTTAAGGCGTCTTCATGTCACCAGCTCCATGGTTCCTCTTCCCAATTGCGCAATTGTTTCTTCACTCCTTTTGTTCAAATAATTTGCGTCTCGGTCACGCTTGTAAAAATATTGATATTATTTCACTCACACATTTTATTCATGAATATTCGCAACTTTCTCAGGACTCAATGCTTCTCAGCTTCGCCCGCAGCCTAAAAACCGCAAGAAAACTAATGGTTTATTTATTCACGTTTTACAGCTTCTTCTGAATTGTAAATACCTATTTATACAGATTCTGTCATATTTAATACGTAGACATTACAACATTGCACATCAATTGTAATTTCCTAAATCGATTTGATCTATTTCGACAAGATTTTCTTTTGTGTTCACCATTAAAAGTCCGTTCGGGTTGAGGCAGGAAGAGTAACTGAACGGAGTTGACGCGCGGAAGTCGATGAGAGGGGCCTCGATGGTCCTCTTGTGGGGCCCTCTACTGCTGACGAGCCGAAAACCAAACAATGAAGGTTCTCTTGATACTTGAGAGGTCGTTTTGTCGGAACATAATACAAATCTTAAGGCACACATTTTAAACTTTTTTCCTATATTCTAAATAATATTTTATGAATGGAAGATCAGGGAGGATTATTCCTACTTTTTGAATTCTATCTATTTATCTTATTCTATCTATTATCTTATTTATTACTATAGCAGCGAAGTATTGCGAAATATCACAGGAAAGTAGAATTTATGTAATCTATATTGCTAATGTTTCTTCTTCTATTCCGCTTAGCTTTCTTACACAAGTATATATTTTATTATATCAACGCAAATTATATGAATAATCTGATTAGTCACTGAAATCTTCAGTTCAATAATATTTGACTTCTTTCTTTCTTGCGCAAATTATACTTAACTCAAATAAAATTGAATGGAAATTATATTGGAATGTATCACGAAATAGCATATTGCGTGACGAGAGTCGAAAGGCAACGATTTCACGAGTGTGAAGTTAGCTGCCCGAGCGAAGCAAGGGCTGATATCACACTCGTGAAATCGTTGCCTCGGCCCGAGTCATGCATACCATTTTTCATCATATCGATAATCGAAAATTCGACTTTCGATTACCTTGGAGCGGGTCGACAATCGAATTTTCAACCCTGGGGAAGAAAGTGACGGATCAATTCAAATGGCGTCGCCATTTGTCAGTGTGTTATCAGCCCTCGCTTCTCTCGGGCAGCTAACTTCACACTCGTGAAATCGTTGAAATTGAAGGTTTTCTATATCTGTAAACTTTCTAGATGCATCGAAATTGGATGTAATCTCTTACTGCTGTGTAGCAAAGATCAATTGATATTCTCAACTTCCAACTAGAGTGGTACATGTTCAAAGTGCAACGCCTCGGGCCGTCCAGACATTCCTTTGCATTCCTTTTGGTGGTCTCCGAGGATTTTCTGATGTCTCGAGCCTTCCAGAAATTTCTTTGTAGACGTGGTGAACTACGATGATTTTCTATCAAAAAAATTTTCGAGAAGGCTCGAGACATAAAGTGAAAAAGTATGCATACAGGATATTAGTTCTAGTGATTATGCTAGGAAAGATCCATTGGTGGCTCCTAGACGGTTCGATACACTAGCTGCTAATGGCGCTGGAAAACACTACTTATATTCTGGAAAGTTAGATCGTTCTTTCTCGAATTAAGATAAATATATATAGGGCCGCGCTGTTGAGTTCTTCAAAATTTAGCAGTGTGCTTCACTGGGATAGGCTTCTATGGCACATGCGTATGTTTACTGCTACCGTTCGGCTGTAAATAGGGCTGCGCAGTTGAGTTATATGGTTCTATTCCCAGCTGGGCTGAATGCCACTGAAACAATCATCAGTCATTCATCATTTCAAAACAGTAGAATTCAATCATGCTGGGACGTTTATAATTTGAACTGTTCAAAAATCCTGTTTTCATTCAGAAATAGAGAGCGTAACAGAAGAAAAATCCTCAACCAAAAGAAGGCGAATTTATAACCTTGATCCGTTTGTTAGTGCAGAAGGCCTACTATGAGTCGAAGAGCGTTTAAAAATGCTGAGCTTTCATTTGACAAGCAGCATCCCGTTATATTGCCTGAAATTTTTTACAACTGCTCTGATAATTACAAGTTATCATTCGGTATACTGCCACGCAGGAGTACTGACTACTTCATATGCTATGCGTCAAAAGTATTACCGTCGAAATGAACGGTTCTGGCTTTTCTGAAGAGATGAAGTGATCAGAATCGCTTTTTAAATGATAAATTATTCATCTAAGCAAAATCTCTAATTTTGATAAAAAATGACAGATTTTTGTCACCAGTGGTACCGCGGCTAAGACTGGGACAGTTACTCTGAATTTTTTTTAACTACCTTAAATTCCAAAGTTGCAGTGAAATTTCTTTCCTTAAACAAAAATACTTGAATCTCTCATAACTAGAAATTAAAATTGGTAGATATTCTAAAAAAATTAAAAACTAAAACAGTAAAAAAATTACATAGTTAATACATTAAATTTACCTAAAATATATATGGATTATAGTGATATTATGTCAAGCTCAATCATTAATAATGCTTAAAAGCTTTAAAATGTTGAAAATCGCTATTACAGTGCATCTCTATATTTAATATAATAATCATTATTAACTATAGATTGCTCTTGAGTCGGAAAGTGTAGTCACGGAAACTACTGTAAAAGACAAAAATAACGACAAACTTGATGTGGACGTCTTATACAAATCAGATTTCGACCCAGCAGAAAGTCAAAACTCATTTGTTCCTAAAACACCAACGGGTGCAACGGATTAAAGATGAGAATTTGATCTTTACTTGTCCCGAAAACGCGCTGAAAAACACAAAAATATGCTATAGTGGTGAAAAAAGGACGAAAAACTCTTCCCAAATCTGGCTAGAATGACACGAAATTTTGATTGCACTTTTGCTACTTCAGTCGCATCAGAGCGATCATTCTCACGAAGCTCTTTGACTTCAATGATTAATTCGACTTTGAAGGAAATCAAAAATATAACTGAGATCCATTATACTTATTAGAAAAATTGTCAATAACATATTTTACTTTGGAAGATGTATTGAATCTTATTTAAATTTTTTTCAGCCACATATTTCTCAGAAAGCAACTATCAAACACTCAGTTACATAGATTAATGTTTAAATATATTTAAGTGATTTCTAAAGATTGTTATTAATTTTTCAGCATGATAATTATTGTTAACATATAGCACTAGAGAACCTTCGTATACATCAATATGTTTATAATTTCAAAGAAATTTCATTTATAAATTGATAAAATAGGATATTACCACTCGAGTTGTGGCACTTTGCAGGTACTGTTTGGTTTGATGCATTTCAGAATTGCTGATTCATATACGTGTTTATAATTGACACAAATTTTGGACTAAGTCGCCTAAACGTTCAAAAAAATCAATATAAACAATAACATTTGCACATTCGTTGCAAATCAAAAAACAAGTATTTGCACACACCTAACCTGTCATTATATTTTATTTTTGGAGCATATTTAGCAATTTCTAGCAGAGAAAAAAAGAAACTTTCAACGTCGGTAAAGAAGAGATTACATGACCAAGCTCGGTTATGAAGTTTTACATATTTATTTTTTACATGGACAATTTGTTTCAAATTTATTACTTAAACTAAATATACAAACGCAATTCATTGTCTCATTTTTTATAGTGCCCATTTTTCTATTATTATTTTATATTTTTATAATTATATGTACGTATATGCCAGACTGATGACAGGAGGAAAATTTCTTTTCGGACACTTCTTGATGAATGCTTAAATAGCAATATGGAGGGGGCATTGTTCGAAAAATTTCCTATAAAAGCTGTTTTTTGTATTGCTTTCTGTATGAAATGCGCTTTGATAGAAGCACTAGAAGAAGAGCGGCTAGTCAACTTAAAATGAGCATAAAAAATAAGAGAAATGGTTTCTTATATCTATAAATGGATGAGTTGAACAATCATTAATTATGATTTGAATAATAATCTTCCACGCAATAATTTCTTTCATTAATACTGAATCCCTTATGTTTACACTCACTTCAAGGGTGTTTTTTTCGCGACTTTTTCTATCATGTCAATGTGACAGTTTATTTGTATACGTCAGTTTGTCTTCTTATGAAAGTGTTTTCTAAAGCTTTAAGTAATTCCGCTCGTTTTATGTTAAGGCAGAATGTGACATCACACGTGGAAAATATGAATGTGGATAAATAATTTTGTTGAAAATTTTTTTTTTTTTTTTTTATCCTAAAATTTCACCGTTCCCTTTTTAGTGAGAAATTTATCTCCTTTAGCTAAGAATTGATCATTTTTTGTTGAAAAATTATTTATTTCATGTAGTTAAAATGTTAAATATTTGTTGAAAAATCATTTTTTTTAGATTTGATTTTCTAAACTGAAAATCTAGCTATTCCGGGTTTCGTTAAAAATTAATATTTTATGTAGAAAATAAGCCACCTAGGGCAGAAAATCATTTTTTGGTTGAACAATCAACTGCTTAGTTTACAGTTGAAATACTATTTATATTTGGAAAAATGAATATTTGAAAAAAAGCAAATGTTTCACATGTGTGCAAAGTAAAGAAAATTTGTATGCAGAAAGCTTGTGAAATAAAAATAATCTCAACATAAAAGCAGTCAGCCCATCCGAATTTTATTAGTACTTTTCCATTATCAAAATACCTCTACTAGCCAGGGACCTGCCAGCGAGGCTACTGTAATATTATTACACTATTCCAAGTGGACTTGAATAACACACTGAAGATTTTTGAAAATAAATCAAACCAAGGATGAAATCTATTATTCCAACGATCTTGTGGGGTTTTTGGACGTGGGTCCTTATGGCTCTTCTGATCTTCCAACTCGTAGGATTTGTCTATAACAAACCAGTAGATGGTTCAGAGTAAGTTTCGTACACCTACACATTTTCCTTCCACATTTAATTTTGTACAATATATTAGTGATTTATCTTTAATTTTTTTTTAAAGTGGAACAATTGGGTTTTCATTAAACATGTTTGAATACTAGGGTGGACGAAATTTTTCTTTCGTCGAATTTTCATGCATATCGTCCCCAATTTGGTTTAAATCTACACAAAAAATAAAAGCGTTTTTTTAAAACAGTGTTAAGAGGATAGTCAAACCCCATAAAGTTTACTGCGTATTTCTAGTAGGAAAAATACGTTTTACTCAATTTTATTCAAAATTGTCAATATTATGTGAATCGAGTTGAAACTCAACATTGCTTTACGATTAGCTATAAAATACAAATGAATAATTACTTTCTGAATATCAGCCCCTCAGTTTGCTTTATAGGGCTTCACAAACTTTTTGTCCGCTTTTCAAGTAGAGTGAGGTGATGATTAATGCAGTTTAACAAACATAAATGTTCAACAAATTATTATTATGTATAACTTTGTTCTCCTTTAGTTAGGCTAGTTAGTTGCGTTTTTTTCTGAAATTTTGAACTTTTTGTCCACATTTTACTTAGTGAGATACCAATGAATGCAATTTAACAAACAGAATTGTTTAAACAATTCATTATTGTTTATAAATATCTTTTCTTACAGTAACTTTTAGTTATTTTTAGACTTTCAATAAGGAATAAGTAATAAATAGTAATATTAATTTTAACAAGATGGCTCTCAGTAAATACTTCAAGGAAATTTTGCATTTAAAATGATCCGTGTAGAAAATTTGAAGAGTATTTTAAATACATGTTTTACTTCAGAAAAATATCTTCATAGAAAAGAAAAAAATTGTTCAAGAAATGATTCTCTCTAGTGTTTACTTGTCACTTGTTACTGACAAACAAGCCGAACCATAATTATAATAGCGATATAGCGATAGTTATAAAGAATAATTATTTGTTAAAACAATTATTTTGTCTAAATTTGCATTAATTATTACCTTGCTCTAATTGAAAAGTGGACAAAAAGTGGAAAGTTCAAGAGAACACTGCAATTCGCTAAATTATTCTGAAACAATTTTACTATGAATAATAATAAATGTTACGAATAATCATTCCTGTACAATTTAAATCATTCATGTAATAGAATTAATTTGTATCAGGAAAACTTCAAAAAAATTACAATGAGCACCAAAAACCCGCAAAACTCAATTTTTTATTTGTTTTTTTTTTGCACCCTATAAAACAGACTTATGGGGGTGATATTCAAAAAGTAGTTATTTATTTGTATTCTGTAGCTAAATAATTGTAAAGTGAAATGTTAATTTTCAACTCGATTCACCCAATATTGCCGATTGTGAACAAAATCTACAAAATAGTATATTGCGCATAGAGTGGGAGAAGTTGGAGATTCTAGACGAGTGCGAAGTTTACCGCGCGAGCGCAGCGAGATCGGCAATCACGCGAGTCGAATCGCCATCTATCGCGAGGTTTGCATAATACTTTGATCAACCATGGAGAATAGACATAAGAAGACCAAAGTAGTGTAACCGAAAATGAGCAAATTTTTGTTGTATGATAGTGTTTACAATACTTCCCGTTCCCGTGCCAGGCGCTAGTGTCGCACGCGTATTGAGCGGCGGCTGTTTTTGTTCTGTTGACATTGACAGATTCTGAATTATTCACGATTGTAATATGTGATTTGCAGAGGTAAATTGTCATTGACATAAAACAAGAGTTGAATAATTTAAATAATTTTATCCACCGAATAATTAAGATTTTGATTTCAACGTGAAGGTCAGGATTATTGTATTTGATAAATATTGAATTTTTCATCGGTGTAAAATGCACCAAAGGTTTCCTTTTGAATAAATGGCTCAACAAATTGTTTAAATGATTTAGGAATTTTGTATTTATGCTTGAGCCTTGAGGTTATATTTACACGGACCATGACGGCGGCCATCTTTACGCATACCACACTAGCGCCGCGCTCCAGAAGATCTAGCATTTCGATGCGTTATTGTACATCCGACAGAAAAATGCTCGTTTTCGGTGAAGTCAATGTACAGGACTTTGGTTTCCTTATGTCTATTCTCCATGTGATCAATACTCGCGATGGAAATGCGGCTGAGGAGGTCGTAGAGAGACAAGGAAGTTGACGATTTCTCAACTGAATGACGTCACAGTGGACGAAGTGAGTACTTTTCCCACTAGTGAAAAAAGGAAGCTCTCTTCGTCCACTGCGACGTTATCAGTTTAGAAATCGACAACTTTGTCGTCTTTTGGCGACCTTCACAACTGCATTTTCATCGCGAGTGTTGGACAAATGACTTTTTTCTAACAGAAGTAGGAAAGACGTGATAAACTTCATGGGGCTTGCGGAACCTCTAAATATGATTCTTTTTGAAATGCATTTATGTTTTTGTGAAGTGGAACAAATTTGGTGACGATTTCAATGCATTTTTGGACCACCCTATTAGATACACATACCAATTATCGCATTGCTGTAATTATGTGTAAAGTTTATTCTATTTTTACTGTTACAGGACGTTCTTGGAGGATTACATTTATACCCAGGGATAACAGATGATGGATTTTTCGTTAAGAAAACTTATGTATCTTCCTCAATGATACAAAAGCACACCAAATATGTATCATTAACATATTAAACAATACCAAAAATAACAAAAATTGAGTTAATCAGTATTTATTTGAAACTATTCCTATTTAAGAAAATGTAATTTTTTTGCATAGTTTCAGGTTGTATTAACGCGTTTTATAGGATGTCGGTTTTCTCAAACGGAATTCATTAGATTTCAAAGAAAAATTACAATTCTGAACAATTTTATGTTATATTAGTGTTTTTTGTCAGAAATTATTGCTATTCTTGATAAAAAATTATTCGATTTCGAAGAACATTCACAATTTTTCAACATCTTCAGCCTATGTCAGTATTTTTCGCCTGAAATCGGTATTTTTAGACTAAAATTATTATCGCTTCAAATACAATAAGCTCAAACAATTGGAGATTTTTTCATTGTTTTTTGGCATAAAGATGATATATTATTAAATATTCCATCCAATTTTTGAACAAATTTAGGTTATTTTAGTTCGTTTCATCTGAAAGTTAAAAATATGTAATTCAGAAAAATTTAATTTTTTTATTTTTAAAGTAGTTTTTCACGAATAAAACGATTACAATTACGATAATCTTGTAGGGCTTCCAAAAAACAACGTTTTTCTTTGCTTTACTTCTTTTTTTCATATCGTGCATTGTTTGGCTTAAAATATTCATTTTCGCTTGTTTTTTCGAATTTTGCAAATGCTTCAACTGATCATTTTATTGTTATCGAAAAAAGTCGTGAGGATAAATTGTTCGCATTCCCGAGTATTACGAATAGCTGTACATGAAATTTTTATGTTCTGAAAAAATGGCCTCGAGAATTTTGAAAATGCTCTAAGTTTTTGAATGTTCATCCAAAATCGCTGGTTAACGAACTCGATGTTTCTTTTTGGTCCCTGAAAGCGTGTGCCAAAGGACAATCCAATCCGAGTAGTGACAACGATGACGATGAAAGCAGACAGCATCATAAAATCTGCTTTTTTCGGATGCAGAGGTTTTCGAAATGTGGAAATTTAAAGAAATACGCGATGTTCAGCTTTAATATAAAACTAATACCTTCTCATTATGATGAGAATGTAGAAACTCGATTGTGTATTGTGCAAGCTTTTTACATACAAATTATCTTTACTATAGCACGGGAGTAAATAAAATGTTCCGATCCGTGACCTTCACAAGTTTTGACTTGAGCAGAATGAAAAACACAAAAACTCTGAATATAAGCATGAATTTTCTCAATTTTTCAATATCATTATACAATAATTTTTAAAAAATCATTCACCTAATCTTAAAGTTTATTTGAATAAAATATCAAAGTCAACATATTTGTCATATTCGTAAAGGGTGTCAAATATTTGTTAACAACGGTGAAATTTTATTGAAAATCACTGATTTACAAAGAAAGTGCTTCTTGAACTTACCATACCACAAATAATTGTTAGTACTTTATCAATGGCAGATTCAGGTATTTACCGCCCCTAGGCTCATAAAGACCACACACGCTCTTATCGCCTTCCTTCCTCACTTCGCCCCGCTTCGCCTCGCATATCCCAACTTTCTCGCATTGCCAAACTCTGCTTTCGTGGCTAATGCCTACTACTTATCTACTACCTACTATATTTACAGATTACTTATATCTACTTCCTGTCCTATTTACACTCTTTCCTTCTCTATTCCTCTTCCTCCTTCCTTTTCTTCTTCTCCATCTTACCCAACACTCCATTCACCCATGCTACTGCCCTTTCGTTCCCTTTTCATGCATCTATACCTCCATGCTTATCCCACTCCTTTCCACCTATACTTACTCCTCCAACCAGTGCTCCACTCTTGCATCCCCCTTCCCACACTGTTCACACATCCTCTCCTCCCTTGATAGCCAGAACCTATTAAACCCTTCCATGTACCCACATCTCATATTCGCTATAAGCTCGTGCATCCTTCTCATTTCATCCATCTGCAGTCCATTCGTTCTAAAGTACCTTTCCCTTTCAAGTTCCATCTTCCCACCGGCTCTCTTGTTCTTCTCTTCCCACCAGCACTCCCTAACCAACTTAATTCCCCCTCTTCCAAAAATGTTTTCCCATATTCACAAGCCCGACTCCCCGCTAGAATCCCTAAAGTCGTTCTCACCGTCTCTCTCCTGACAATATAATTGGGTGTGTTCCTTGCAAAATTTTTCTTCATCAAACGGAAATAGAAGGAAGTTATTAACGCGTTTTAAAACAGAAAATTATCTTTCGGTGCATAAATTTGATATTGGAGTACCAACAAGCATTCGCAATGCTGAATAAATTACATAGGTGGTTTGAAAAAATAATCAACATGTTCAGTCAATCTTTATGGCAATATTTTTCACCACACTCAGGCCCAATTTTTGCCGCCCTAGGCTGCAGTTTATGTAGCCTATATGGGAAATCCACCACTGCCTACGGAGAATAGTAATTTTACAGAAGAATTTTGTCATTCATGTTATTTTAGATACTAATTACTTCCATCCTTTTTCTATAGTTTAATCATTCTTCTACTAAATTTTCTCATCTGAGATTGTACTACAGAAAATATCAATACCTGCTATTCATAATAGAAAAATGTCATATTAATACTACATTTCGTGACTAGTGTGGATTAACAGCCTTTTTGAAACTAACGAAATGTTTTTGTAACATTATTGTTTGAATGATTCATTATCATTCATAAGTATCTTCTCCTTTGATAATGCTAGACAGTTGTAGTTTTTTCTGAAATTTTCAGCTTTTGGTCCACTTTGTACTTAAGAATGAGGTAATAATTACTTCGAGTGGACAAAGATAATTGTTTAAACAATTTATTATCATTGTTAATAATATTCTCTTCGAAAAATGCTAGAAATGGCGATTCTTTTCGATATTGTCAACTTTTTTTGAAATCTTTCAAAGTTTTTTTATCGCTCGAAATTCCTCAAACTTTTCAGAAATCTTTTTGTGATCCCTTCAAAATTTCTCGAAATCCTTCAAAGTCTCTATCAGAAATCCTTTGAAATACTTCCAAATCGCCATCCTGAAAATTCTTCAAAATTCCATGACAAGCTTTAGGATTCCATTACATAATTCATGATTCCTTGAATTCCTTCAAAATATATTCAAGCTAATGGAAACCTTTCCAAAATCGTTAAAATTCATTAAAATTCTATTGCAAATTTCAAAATCCCTTAAAATCACTGAACATACAACAAAACACCTTGGAATTTCTGTAAACCATTTGACATCCTTAAATATTATATGGCGCACCTTAAAATAACAATGTGGAATGTGGTTAGCCCCATTTATGATAAATATGATTTTCATCTTGTAATTTGGATCCCTATTCCAATAATTGTTTTCAACATTTCAGGTCGATGACAGCTTTCATGTTAGGATGCTCAGTAAGAAGTATTACCACAATGTTACATAGATCATTTTTTTGGCTCCGTATAATTTTTTTTTGTGCCTGTTTATTCCATGCAAATTCGCACACCAGTAGTGTGTACTACTTTTATATGAGTAAATAATTTCGAAGCATTTTATTTTGTGGAACTTTCGGTGGAAGAAAATTTACGTATTAATGAAAATTCAGATTTTGAATTTCTTTGAATTCTTCTCTTTTTATCGGGTGCCACAGAAGAAGTATGCATGCGCCAAACATCAGCGACCAGTAGTTGTTTAGCCTAAAGCCTTCTCTTTCGAATGCAGTACCATTCGCTTCTATAAACAAATCCGTATAGCCGTAGCCTTCGTTCAGATTAGGGTTTTTTTTTTGTTTCTCCAAAAAATGTTAAGTGTAACAATAGAGCAACGAATTGTTGTGAAATTTCACATAAAACTTGGAAAAACCGCGACTGAAACTTATAATTTATTAAGAAAAGTGTACGGAAATCAATGTTTATCGCGTGCATATGTTTTTGAGTGGTTCAAGCGTTTCTAAGATGGCCGAGAAGACCATTAATCGCCATTACTCTCTTCTCGTTCTTGCTGAGCTCCGTGAAAGAATAAGGAAAAAATGACCAGAATTGTGGAAAGACAAGTCATGGATTCTCCACCAAGGCAATGCGCCGCCTCATTCTGCATTGTCTGTCAAGAGGTTTCTAGCCAAGTAGAGCATTCCAATGTTAGACCCACGGAGTAATAATAAGGAGTCCGATTGTGCTGTACAAAGCGCCTCGATTTTTGACTGCGGTAATTGCACCTTTATTACCAAGTTCAGACGTTTCGAATCAGCACTACAAGGCAAGTCGGATATACGCACTATGATCTCTCTCCTTTTCTCACGCAAGAAGCGTGCGAGTGAGCGCCGAGTTTAATGACAACTGGAAACTTAGGTTATGTTCCCGTAAATATTACCCACCATAAAGCTCAATTTTCAGTAAAATAGATGAATTTTCAACTAAAAAATATAAACTTCCAACCGAAAATAGAAAAGTTACCCGAGTCGAAATATAGGACCTACTTTGATGCTCTAAGTGGAAGTATTGCTTCTACTTTGAAGCTGCTTATTCTACTAGCTCCTACTCAGCCGCTCTTGAAGATATTTTCATTCTATTTTGCTTCTACATAAATCTTAGCCCCTACATTGCAGCGCTTGTCTCTACGTTTTTGTTCTTGAGTTTTATTAACGTCTCCTTTGAACCTCTATAATCTTCACAGAATTTTTAAGTTCTCTTTTAACGCTCTGTAACTTTTTGTATATTTTTAACTCCTCCTTAGACACTTCTCAATCTCTAAATTTCAAAAATATTTTTTTAACTCCTCGATAAAAACTTCCTAATCTCTGTATAACATTTTATAATAATTTTTGTTAACAAAAATCAAGTACAAAGTGTGATATGATATCAAGACATCTATTCCAGAGGAAAATTGGCTCAACACTAATGTTTTATCTTTTCTTTTTCATAATATTTAGCTTTGTTGTGAATTGTAATTATAAAATTTGTTAAGTTGAATGGAGGGTCTTGAATGAAAGTTCTAACCTCAAAAGTCGATCTCTTCACATTTCTTAAAAAATATCGTAATCATAAGCAATTCCATGTGAAATCATCTCAAGGATTTCAGCTATTGTTAGTAATTCAGATGAAAATTCTTGTATACGTTCTTCAAGGTGTTGATAGAAAAACGCTAGAATAATTTTTTTCTTAATCCAAAAACTTGAGGGATATTCAAAATTGAAAAATTGAGTCCTCTTTTCTAAAATTTTCAAAACTTTCGTGATTTTAGTGATATCAAGGTCATTTTTTTTAAATTATTCGTAATAGGACGCAGTTAAAAAAAAATATATTTCTAAAACTGCGTCCTATTACGAATAATTGAAAAAATATACCTTAATATAATTAAAATCACCAAAGTTATGAAAGTTAAAGAAGAAGAGACCAAGAATTTTAATTTTGAATATTTCCTAAGTTTTTGGATTTTTTCAACAATTATTTTGGGTTTTTTCCTTGCAACATCTAAGAGGAAGGATACTAGAATTTTCATCAAAACTATTAACAATGGCTGAAATTCTTCGGATGATTTGACATGGAATTGCTCTTATATATTTTTTACTCTGTAGAGTAACTTATTTTATGAAATAGATAGGATAGCGACTACCACGTACCTATAACTGTATAATGTTATCTTTGATATTATCTTCATATATATTTTCTTTTGCTACAGTCGGCACCAGGTGCCGTTTGTCTGATTGGGCGGTTTTCAACGACAATGGTCCCGAAAGTACACACACGGTTAGAAATAAGGAAATGAACATTTTTCCGATATAATCATACCTGAAATCTAACAGCTTTGACGTATTATTAACTTTGATTTATTGACTTCGCTCTCTTTGCAGTTCGCATACAGTAACTGAAATTTTAAATTTTCACGCTCAAATATGGCGTCGCTGCCTTGACGCTTGCGCTCGCGTAACAAATACTTTGTTGTTTCCTCCCAGCTCGAACACCGCAGTTTGTAGAAATGTCAATTTTATTGGTTATAGTCAAAGAAAATAACTTTGTTTTCGTGATTAATATTAAAATAATAATATCTGAAATGGCTTCAAGAGAAAAGAAGTTTGCGCTGGTCTGGTGGATAGACGATAAAAAACAAGATGTCATTCACTTATCATTGATTCCGAAGGAAAGTAGAGAAGTAGGCTGAGTAGCTCTCTTAAAGTCAAATGATATGGAAGAAAAAAAACAATTCAGTTGGAAGCAAAAGTGCTAGCTATTGACGGTAAATAGATCACTTTACTTCACATTGTACTATATAATTACATTTTTTCATAATAATGACTCGAAATCTAACTTACTTGCATTCAATTCAACCAAAAAATACTTTGTATACATATTATTTCATAATTAGTTACTTATTTTTTTTGCAAAACCCTCGAAAGATAATTTTATCTCTATTAACTTCCATTACTTATTTACAGAATTTGTTAAAAATAATTCACAATGTTTTCATTCAAATACCACAATAAATAATATTGACAATATTTAAATATTTACAACTTATTTTAATAATTTTTTTTTCAAATATCGCGCCATTTAAATTTTCTTTAATGGTATTTATTTTCAAAATTGTACCCTATTATGTAATTTATTTTTTCTTATTCGATTCTGAAACTATTTAACTTCATTCTTCAGGCGACCGAATCCATTTTAAATCAGGCAGTGTTCTGCATTTGGAATCGCAGAATCTCTTGGGAGGAAATATGTTGCTCTTTGGAGGTTATTAGGCGATACGTATTTTTCCGATTTGCAAAAAAACAATCCCAAAAAGTTAGGCGTATTTGAATTTTGAGCAAAAACTCAATTTTTTTCTTCAAACCTCTATAACTTTTAACCTAATTGAGTGTTCATCGTCTTCTGCCAAAGCGCGACAGAACATTGAAAAAATGTTTGAAATTAACAAATGGGTTTTTTCTTGAAAAATGAAAGATCGATTTTCTCAAAAAACCCACTTTGAATTTTTTGCCATTTTTCAAACTTTTACTTTGATAATGAAGATATCTTGTAAGTCTGCTGGCATGATGCTTATAAGATGCCTTTCTTCTATGATTAGAAACTTTTCAAAATTTTTTGGAAAAATAGAAAAAGTGTGGTTTTCCAGAAAATGTATTTTTTCATGTTTTCAAAATTCGAAGAAACGAATAGATGAAAGGCATTTTATCAGCACCTTGCGACCTAAACTATTACCAAAGCACGAGCTTAAAAAAAAATTGGCATATATTTAAATGTGGGTTTTTTGAGAAAATCGATTTTTAATTGTTTGATGAAAACCGCTGCCATTTTGCTAATTTTAAACCTTTTTTCAATTCTCTATCGCATTTTGAAAGAAGACGATAAACGCTATTCGAATATGGAGTAAAATAACGAATATCTTCATTAGGTCAAAAGTTATTGATAGTCATGGCCAAAAATTAACATAATTGTGATTTAAATCCAGATTCTATTTTTATTCTATATTTTGTATTAAGAATACAACACAGTAACATTTTTAGTTAATGGGGCCTTAACCCAACTTAATATTGTCACTTAGTACTATTGTAGTAATAATAATTATCTTCTTGAGATTATTACAAATTTATTATTTTGATAGAATATTAAAATGTGTAAACGTCTTCTACATATATGTGATTGAACAATAAAAATAATTAATAAGTTCATATTTATATGGGTTCCGAAGGCGAGAAACCAACATTAGTACAAGTGGAATCGCAAAACAAGGAAAACGAGCAGGATAATAAAACTTATGCTGTTCTATAATATGTGTACTTCGATATTTATATCCTAATATGTTTTACTTCATTATAGAACTTCGTTCGTTTTTACAACACACTGTTACAGGTTTATAATTGTTCATTTTGTGATATCAATAATTACTTCGTTCTACTTTAAAAGATTCTGATACAAAAATTATGAGGAAAAAAGGATTTATGACTCATCAGCGAAAGGAATATAAAAGTGCACGGAAAACATATTAATTGACGAAAGATTAACAAAAGTTGAGTGAGTCGAGGACACTGTGAAATTGTGTACATATTTCATTACATTTTGCATCTTCATTTAACAACAAATAGTAGTTTTCATTTTAAGTTGCATAAAACTTAGGATCTGTTGACGAATGAAAAAACCCAAATTATGTTCTATATTCATTTATTCAATATTAGATACACGTTGTTTTCAATGCTCAACAAGAAATTGTTGTTGAATGATTATGAAAAATAACTTAAAATATTGCGCAAATGTCGCTATGTTTTCGTCATACTCTACTCTTGTTAATCTTTCGTAAATAATTTTTATTTTGTCCGGGAAGGTAGAATGTGGAGCATTAAAGTAGAAGCAAAAACTGAGCCCCTATTTTGATGCTCCAAGTGGAAGATTTGGAAATTTGTGCCCATTAGAGCGCCAAAGTAGGGGCAAAAATTGCATTGGAATAGCTTCTACTTTAAAACCTTAGCCCCTACAAATGACAGCGTGAAGAGCGTCAAAGTAGGGTCTATATTTCGACTCGGGAGGTTCTCGATTTTTTTATAAATAAACAAATATGACGAAAAAATGGCCGTTTTTTCAATTTGACCCTCTCGGTGCTCGTCAATAACAGAAAAATTGTTGGAATCGCCTATGTTCCATAGAGTAACATTAGTTGAAGATATTTCAATATTATATAATGAACAAGAAAGTTTTTTAAAAAAACAAATTATTTTTCAAAAGAATGTTTTTCTACGATTTTCCATAATTTCATTTTTTTCAAGTTATATTCCAAAAAATTTGGATAAAAACAATATAGGGGTAACCTCCTTACAGTGGATAATGCAAGCTTCTGTGGATAATCATTCATTTACAGCGCAAATATACGTAAAATATGAAATTTTCAATTCAGTTTAATTACCCGCATCATGTCTTAACAAGTGTATAGATGAGATTTATTTTTCGAATACATTCGTATTTTTAATTATTCATTATCCACTGTAGATTGCATTATCCACTGTAGGGAGGTTTCCCCTGATGATGAAAAAATTTCTTCGGTAGATTATTATTGTTAATAGTAAAGACAAATTTAATAAACAAATGCATCATTCGGGCATTTCGGCAGAAAAATTCGTTTTTCTCAATGCCAGTGCTTTCAGTTATGAACATCCTGACAATTTCAGCAATATTCATAATTACTTCATAAATTTGATGATTTGAAAAAATACATTAATCAGGCAACAATTTGTTATTGTTTGTAACTATCTTCTCTTAGGACTATCTTTAAACGTTATGGTAGCTCTAGGTAAATTTGCGGTTAAATTTTCCACTCTGGAAGTATCATTTTCCATGTTAGGAACAATGGAAGAAGCTCAACGCAAGTAGGTGGAGGCAGGGGGACTGAAGTTCCCGAAGAATTTAGCACGTATTTTGTTAGCGGACCCTCAACACAAAGAGGTTTGTTGCAGCTTGTAAAACAAAGTCACCACTTTGTCAAAGATTTCATTGCGTTAAATTCGCGTGTGTTCAAGTTATTTTATTGAACAATGTAAAAAGTATGTAGCTTCAAAGTCCAAGGTTTTTCCAGAGAAATCATTGGTTCGAAATCTTCGGTGCAACTCATCGCCAAATCCGGTAAATCGTTCCTGAACATTTTTTTATATGATGGAATCTAGACGAAATCACATCTCTGGATTCGGATCAAGGACACAAATGAATATCACGTAATTACTGAGCAATCATAAAAATTTCTACCGATAGAATAGCTGCGGAACTGCAAATAGGAGATTCGTTGCGTGCGTTAATATCCTTCTTATTAAAGGACTCTACAGGGAGAGATTTCTTACAAAAACTAACACTTTTAGTAAGCTCAGTCTTCTTAAGCTAAGCTATTAACATCTTTAGCTTTCTTGAAACGATGCAGGGACAACAGCATCGTCCCAAGTTTCTTACGAATAAAAAACCATTAGGGAACATCTAAATCCAAATCAATTCTACATGAAGCAAGTTTCCTTCTCTGGAAAGAAAGAATACACCATACCAAATTTGTCATGCTTACTCCCTTCAAAAAACTATTAAAACTTGACCTCAACCTATCAAATACCCTCAGATGTGACACTTGGTCTACATTGGATCCCATATCATTTGACCAATCCCAACGGATTCAAGATCTTTCCACTCAAATACAACAAATAAAAATTGACAAGTTTTTTCCAGTAAGGCACCCACCACTAACCAACAGAGTAAAAACATCTGTAACCAGCCTCTCAGCAATTACATGATCTCAGCCCTAACAGACCAAAAAAGAAACAGCAATCAAAGAACTCAATCGGAATGAAGAAATCATAATATAACCAGCAGCAAAGGCAATACAACATTAATAATGAATAATGAAGAGTATAAAAACAAACTCATGGACCTCTCAACTGACGATACATATAAGAAACTTAAGAAAGACCTCACAAAAGCAATAGTTAGCAAAACAAAAATTCGTCTATAAGACTATAAATTTGACAGCAAAACAATATCTGAGTTTATACCTACTAATCCCATTTCTCCAAAACTTTGCCGTCTCCAAAAATCCACAAAAACAACAATCCACTCAGACCGATCGTCAGCGCAATCAACTCACCAGCTTACAACCTAGCACGCTTCCTTACCAAAGAACTGAATCCTTTCACAAGAAACTCTATCCCACATGTCCAAAACTTGTTTGGCTTTGTCAAAAAAATACAGCAGGTTTGCATTCAACTTCAAGACATCCTCGTGAGTTTCGACGTAGTATCTTTCACTATGAAAGTACCAATCTCTGATACAGTTGATATTATTATTAAATTCTTCGCAAACTTCCCCTCTGATCTCATACCTTTGATGGAACTCTGTATAAATAATACTGACTTCTCTCTCAATAACCAATTCTACTAACAAACTTGAGCATCTTCAATCCCACCTGCAATAGCCGACATCTTTATGAAACATCAAGAAACTCAAATCTTCAACCAGTCCAAGCTTAAACAGGAATTTCGGTGCACTTATTTTGACGATACTTTTGTCATCTCGAGACATGGACTTGATGAGCGACACAAGTTTTCCGGTTTCATCAATCGATTATACCCAAATATCCAGTTCACAATGGAAATTAAACAAAATGGAAAATTGCTCTTCTTGGACGTAATAGTTTACAGAAAATCTGATAACACATCAGGACATGAGGTTTACAGAAAACCCACACATACAAACAGATACCTACGTGCCTCCTTTCACCACCACCCATCTCAAAAGCAATCGGTCATCAACTTCATGTATGTAGAGCTGTCTCCATAACGGATAAAGATAAATGAAAAAAGGAATTTAAAAACTTCTAAACAACCCTAATGATAAAATGAAACCTCTTAGTGATCCGGGAGTATGTAAAAACCTTTGCTCTTGTGGCAAAGTTTATATTGGAGAAGCTGGGAGAGTGATCGGCCAACGTGTAAAGAAACATTAGAGTAAAGTCAGGCTACAACATTTCACGGAATCAGCAATAGCTAAGCATCGTATCGAAACACGGCATAGCATTTTATTTGAAAAAACGCCCGTCATCGCAAAAACATACAATATTTTCCCAAAAAACATAAAGAAGCAATCGAAATCTTCAAACACCCTATTAACATCAATAGGGACAATGGATATGATACCAATCCGATTTGACTTTCCCTCCTCTCAGGTTTTTTTGAAGAAGACTTGATTGGCCATTCAAAGTCGATCAGTCCCTTCGGTGTGGTTTTTGACCAATCACAGGCAATGTTCACGTGCATGATTATTGAATTTTCTATACTTTGTTGATCGTTCTAAGTGTTATTACAATGTATATTCGTTTATTCTGCTTTAAACTAATTAGCCAGAAGACATTTTTTTGAGAATTCAAATATTTTATTGAAAATTCGACTTTTTGGGTTAAAAATGTATCTCTTTGGAAAAAAATCTTTGTTGGTTGGGAATAAAACTATTTTAGTTGGCAATGCAATATATTGTGATACAAAATTATAAGAATTGAAAGTGGTTCATACGGAATTGCATATGGTGTCAACATTACTGGTCTTCATCAATTATTATTCTTGATTCATTATTGTAATTCAAAAAAAAAAACGAAAAAACGCAGAATAAACGTAAAATCCGTAATTAGCCAACGGCTACGTTACTTTCGGGAGGGAGTACAAATTGACGTTGGGTCGCGTATCAGGTTTGCAACCCAGCCTGAAAACACGAAAAAATAGGATGGGTTGAAAATTCAACAAGCCCGAAAGTTTAATTGGTAAATTATAAAAATGTCTAGGACATCATGAAAATTACAAAAAATTTCATCTTCTACCCACTGTATAGATTTTGAATCGACAAAAACGAAACGTGTTCATACTGTGTCGCTTGAAATCTATTCATTGACACTTTTGATATCTAGTTCAGCATAAAAAATCGATGAACTATATCACATGAATTCATCATATCAATTTGTGCAATAATGAAGCATGGTAAGAGGTAAAATTAAACGAATAAAGATCTGTTTTCTGGAACCTATGATTAAACTATGAGCATGTTTCGATAGAATTTTGCAGGTACCGCTATTTGTTCTATGACGTACAGGCGTACAAGCAGATAAACCGAAAAATCTCTATGAAACTTCATTGTTAAATGAATAAGTGTTTGTCTCCAGGCTTAAATTTACCATATCGAGTAAGATAGTGACAAGCGGTTGTCCGTATACGACGTATATATTTTTCGCGTGAGTGAGGCAGGAGGCCAGAAAGGGTGAGTCGGCAAATCGAACTTGCCTACCTGGCATATAAAAAAAATCTACTGCCATTTACTCTCATTTACTCGATTATTGGAAAATGAGGATCGCCTTCGGTACACTATTCCTTGCTCTTGCCGTTTTTCTTGATTCTATTGGTAAATATATAATAATGTAACATCTTTACTTCTCTTCCTTTTCGTTCCTCTACATCACAACGCCTAACATTCTTCACATCTCACACTTCTCATACATTCTATTCGTGGCTCCTATTCGTGCCAGGTCCATTTCTCCAACCGGCAGGCCTCCTTCAGATGGACTATTTGGATTTACAATGGAAAAACTTGGATATATTCGGCTAATTCTCCCGGGAAATCAGAACCGGCAATTCGAATTTCGAAGATATGTTATTCCTACCGGTAAGACAATTATATTGCGACCAGAAAGAAATAGATATGTGCCCGTGCCATCCCGAGAATATATTGTATTATCAACATCCAATGGTGAGGTTTTTGCAATACTGGATTATAGTGGGACTCTTCCTGGAATCTATAAGCCAGATAAATATCATTCAAGAATAAAAATAAACATGATAAGCGGGGCAGTTGACGATATGACCTTAACTGAAATGAGGGAATGTCCTGTAGGCAGAAAAAATCTAATTTTTCCACGTTTTTTTAAAGAAGATGCTTCCAGTGAAGATACTCTACAGCATGTGTATAATTAATTTAATAGAAGAAAGATAAACTGAGATATATTATTGTTTGTAATCCACAGCCGGATCAAAATTAAATAAAAAGATTTAGCTATGAATGTCTTATGGTTATGGCCCAAACTTCTAACAGAATTTTCATTATTTTCTCAGCTGCAGCGTATAATTTATATGGATATTAACTTTTTAAGTGCAGTCGCGTAGACTCATAATCCACGCGCAACGACAGAAAAAGTGGGACAAAATCAAATAACATAGTTTACGATCAATTTTAGGACCCAATTCCTAATTGATTTTAGATTCTGTTTTCATAGAAAAATTTGTTATTGAATTTATCACTGATATGTGCCACCGATTTTTGAATCGCTGTATGTATATAGTATCAGCCTTATCCTTGCACGCGGGGCTCTACAAGGATGGACGAACCCTTTCCCTAGCTGCTCGTGGGAACAACAATGAAACCAAAAAACCACCAAAATGTTGTAGATGCGGTTCAAAATGATCGAACGCGCAGATCACCCGACAATGGATCGGCAAACAATGCCGATCATCCTAGAGTTCGGGGTGCTGAAAATAATTTAGATGGAAACACGGCGACGAACCGGCGAAAAGCCGACATTGAGTGGACGGATCAACTTGAGAATGAAGTGCTAGACTGCTACGATGCCAGTATTATCCCTGTTCGCGGAGGCTTTATGGCGCGTATGCATACTCTGTGGTGCGAGAAACACCCAGAGCTTCAACACGTTTCGCATCAGTCTTTGCGAAATCAAGCCGACAACCTCCGGAAAAATAGATATGTACGCGGAGCGCTTCCTCAACCGCTGCTTGAACAAGCTACAGACGAAGATGAAACAACATTAAGACCAACCGCAGAAACCAGGCACCTTCTCGAAGATGATCGCAATTTCAGTACAAGGAGGAACATCAACATGCAAGTTCCTCCTAAGCCCCAAGATCTGGCTGAAATGGATGCCTCCCTTCGTCGAGATATCTCGCAGGAGTCCGACCTCTGGACCATCAATTGCTTAGTTTATGGTGCTGCGAGAGCTTTGGCTGATTCAAAACGAAGGCTGAAATCGACGATGGATCAAAAGACAAAAAGACGCTTGCATCAACTGAACAAGAAAATTGGATGGGCAAGACAGAATGCGTCCCGTGTTCAATGTGTGAGTGACTACATAGGTAGACCGTTCACGGAAAGGGTTCGAAAGTTCGCCCAAAAACTAAGGACCTTGAATCACACACTGAACAAGTCAAAGCTGCTGACAATCAAGCAGCATATTGTTGACAAAATAAGGCTGTTATCTGACGCAAGGAGGAGGATACAGAAGAGGGAGAGATGGATCAGGGAGAATCAACAGTTTCTTGCTGACCCATCACGCCTCTTCAGTGATCCTCCTGTTTTTGTAAAAAATCCACCCAAGCCCGAAGAGGTAGAGACTTTTTGGAAAGAGGTGTACAAGATCCCGAAAATACTAGAGTTGAATGAAGATACTGACAATATCATCCGCTTCAAGGAGTTTTGCGACAGCCTTATAAAATCTGAGGAAGAGTGCCCATCAGTCACTGCCGAAGAGGTGAAAAAAAACACTTAGAGGAACAAAGAACTTTTCCGGTGCTGGACCAGATTGTATCAAGAACTTTTGGTGGAAGAAGTTTACTTCTATACACCAACATTTGGCCCGCATATTCACGTCATATTTGAAGTCGGAGACGCCCATTCCGCAGGTGTGTCTGTAAAGACGCTACAGTCCATCAGCGCGTCCTGTCAGTGGCCTGGATTGACTACCGGACAGCTTTCGATTCAACCTCTCATAGACTTATCATCTCTCTGTTGGAAAGCTTGAAGGTACATCCACACATAGTGAGATGCATAGAGAGATTGATGCCTCTTTGGAAAACTAGATTTACCATCTCATCTAGGAATCATCGTCTGACGAAAAACAACGTCACCTTCCAGACGGGCGTCTTTCAAGGGGATAGTATGAGCCCTTTGCTTTTTTGCATCACACTTTTGCCTCTATCTCTCGCACTACGAAATTCTCCTGGATACCTCTGCGGCGACACTAATCAGCGTGAGCATAAGGTCACTCATGTATTTTATATGGATGACCTAAAGATCTATGCCGCTTGTAAAAGCAAACTTCAAACGGCTATAAATATCGTCAAGAACTACACAGGAGAGATTGGGATGGACTTTGGTTTGGACAAGTCCCGGTTCTACTCTGCTCGTTTGGGGTGGTTCAATGGACGAAGAACGAGCTTAAGGCTCTTGATGTCACCACGCGTAAGATCCTGCATATGTATAAAAGCTTGCATATCAATTCGTCAGTTCCGCGATTATACATTTCACGCCGTCAAGGCGGACGCGGACTTCTGAATCTCCAATGTCTTCATAACCAAAATGTTTTAAGTACAGCTCACATCGTTGCGAATGGCAGAGATCCTCTCCTAAAGATGGTCAGAAAGCACGAGATGATTGGCGAAGGAGCGTTCCTTTACAAAGCCGCGGAGCAAGCTGCCGAGGCCCTTGGCCTGAATTTTAACATCAGAAGTGAGGAAAGTGCATTACTCCATCTAGATGCTTCACGTCTAAAAGCCGAAGTAAAGAAAGCAGAGGTTGGAAAATTTCACAAAGAGCTACTCGACAAGCATATGCACGGAAACTTTCACATAAATGTGGAAAAACAGTCCTTGTCGAAGGAGCAAACTTTTGCTTTCCTCAAATCATCAGGGCTCAATTCAGGTACAGAGGGCTTTATTTCCGCACGCCAGGATGGTGTCATCTCCACCTTAGCATACCGCGCCCGCATTTTATGTCAAGAAGTTCCCAGTGATAGGTGCAGAGCGTGTCATGCACACGCTGAGTACCTAGAACATATACTATCGGGGTGTCCGACCCACGCAGGAACAACGTATATCTATAGACATAATGCGGCCCTAAGAGTACTTTATTACCACCTTTGTCGCTCTTACGGTGTTGGTCGCGACCCTGCCCTGCCGAACGCTCCAAGGGATATAGAGTCAATTGTCCGAATATATATATATATATATATATATATATATATATATATATATATAT
>CAKNXH010000836.1:54265-79727 GCA_932178445.1 Andricus quercusramuli | reverse complement strand
CTACCACTAAGAGCAACTGCCATCTAAAAAGAAAATGTCAATAGCCCCCAGTAGAACCGCGGTAAAATACACCTATGGCCACGTCTCACAACCGTGAGATGAGTGGTCACAGGGCACGGCGAAATCACAACGCCATGCCCGCGAAACCCACGTGTGTCTTGAGAACACGAAACGACCCAAGGATGACAGCTTTCTGCATCCATCTCGCAAGTGCCTTGGTATATTTTTGGCACGCGGGTATGGCTTTATAACCATAAGGTTATGCACCAGTGATAGTATTCGGACGAAGCCGAGAATTCGATCACGAATATAGTTTGTTTCTCGAAGTCTTGGAGAACAATGTCAGGTCTCGAGTGAGCAACGGAAACTGCTGCCCGAAAATCGTAGTTCCGGGAAATTTGGCACTTCTCCTTTCGGACAATTGACTCTATATCCCTTGGAGCGATCGGCAGGGCAGGGTCGCGACCAACACCGTAAGAGCGAAAAAGATGTTAATAAAGTACTCTTAGGGCCGCATTATGTCTATAGATGTACGTCGTTCCTGCGTGGGTCGGACACCCAGATAGTATGTGTTCTAGGTACTCAGCGTGTGCATAACAGGCTCTACACCTATCAGTGGGAAATTCTTGATATAAAATGCGGTAACGGTATGCTAAGGTGGAAATGACACCGTCCTGTCATGCGGAAATAAAGCCCTCAGTACCTGAATTGAGCCCTGATGATTTGAGGAAAGCAAAAGTTTGCTCTTTCGACAAGGACTGTTTTTCTACATTTCTGTAAAAGCTTCCGTGCATATGCTTGTCGAGTAGCTCTTGGTGAAATTTTTCAACCTCTGCTTTCTTTACTTCGGCTTTTAGACGTGAGGCATCTAGATGGAGTAACGCACTTTCCTCACTTCTGATGTTAAAATTCAGGCCAAGGGTCTCGGCCGCTTGCTCCGCGGCTTTGTAAAGGAATGCTCCTTCGCCAATCATCTCGTGATTCCTGACCGTTTTTAGGAGAGGATCTCTGCCAGTAGCAACGATGTAAGCTGTACTTAAAACAATTCGTTTATGAAGACACTGGAGATTCAGAAGTCTGCGTCCGCCTTGGCGGCGTGAAATGTATAATCGCGGAACTGACGAATCGATATGCCAATATAATTTATGAAAGATCAAGGAAAACTTGTTTCTTCTCTGCCATGTGATGTCCACATTATCTTTTCATTTATAATTAATTATTTGAGACATTTGTTATATCAAGCACATGTCAAAAATATGATCAATTGTGTGGTGATCCCACACTTGTAGTTATTTACTACAAGAAACTTTCTACCTAAAAACACTACCCGAATCGGATAGTTTCACGCCTACCCCGAAAGGGAAATGGCTTAATGGTATACATACAATAGAATACTTACATTTTCAGTGAAAAAATTAATTTTCAACCAAAGCAACAACGAGTTTTGTAAGCAGTTCTAACAAGTTTGATGGGGTTTCGAAGAATACAGAAGATCCCAATTATTTTAAGGTATTTCAAGCGTTTTCTGAAGATTTTGTATGATTTCTCGCGATTTCAGAAATCTAGGAAGATTCTTCATGTTACAAAGATTTTAAGATGTTTGAAAGATTTAAATGAAATTTTGAAGGATTTTACCAAATTTTAAAGGATGATTTCATCACATTTCGAGGGATTTTGAGGAATTTGACAAGATTTTCTCGAGTTTTATGAATAATGTAGATCAGATGATGCACTATGTAAAAACAATATAACCTGACAGAAAAAAGAAGGACTTTTTTTAGAGACATGTATTTTCAATCTTATTTCATCTTGAGAACCTCAAGTAATTTTCTTACTGAATAGTAAATAGATTCCAATTTTATATTTGTCATATGCACTTTTTTATTTGTATAAGTGCACAAATGTTGTGAGCCACCTGAAGATTTTGATAAGCAGGTGAGAATAATGTGATTCACGAACTAGTGAGCAAAGCAGAAAAAGTTGTAGTCGCAGTTTTTATAAAAAATTTGAATTGTTTTTCAAATAAGGCCAAAAATTCGCAAGATCTTTTTCGACTGCTTCAAATTTAAAATCAAATATTTTTCTTATTTGAGAAATAATTTCAAATTTCAGTTTTATTATATAAAAATTTCCAGCTTGAAAAAATCATTCAATTTAAATGTGACGATTCTCTGCAGTCGGTGTCATTAACCAGTTAACTCGTAGGCTTGAAATCGACGTTATGTGCGAAGACTGGTAGAAGCAAATAATTCCATGTTCATAAAAAAAGTTAATTTTCCAAAAGTTTCTTCGGTTGATTCAATTAAAGAGCATCTAAACTTAAAATAATATTTTTTCTAATCCGAAGTCAGATACAAATGTACACCAGGGCGCTGATGGATAAACAGTCTCGGGGGTCGCCTGAAAATGGCCTTCTTCATATAGCGCGTACAGCCAACCGTAAACAGTCAGGGCCGCCTGAAAAGTTTTCATAATATTGCGCAATCTACCTGGCTGAGTAGCAGTGAACTGCGTCCCTTCAAAGGAGGAGTCGCAGTCGTCTCTCGCCCTGCTCCCTGAGAAACTGCGGGGACCAGCAATTCTAGGAATTCATATCACGCGGGCGATCGCGCGTTCAACTAGTGAGGCTCTGGTGCATGTAACTGGTAATTACATTACAAAGACAGAGTATTATGGTTCCCAAGGCTGTTTGCTTTCTCTGTTTCCAAAACATGAAAAAAAGAGTTAATTTTACAAACCTTTTGTGAATTTCTCTGTATTGTGCTAGAAAAGTGCACCAAAAAATTGGCAAACTTTGTAAACAATTTGAATATGTTTGAACAATATTCATTCGCTGTAAATCGGCAAAATGTCTTATTTTCTGGAATAATATATGAAGATAATGGAACTGAACAAAAATTGTTCATAAAGATAATAATGTTGAAAAAATTAGATTAAAAAATCTGAGATAAGAAAATATTGAACAATTAGCGGCACACATAGTGTAAGAGATTCAAAAATACTGGAATTTTTTTTGCAATTGATAAAATGAAATTTTAACAAAGAAGCTGAACTTTCAAGCATGTATATATTTTTGTGATGAACAATTTATGAAAAATATTTTAACTTATATTGCAAAACGTGGACGGAGAATGTTTTTTTTTTAAATAAAATTATTCAGGATTAAAACAAAAAATATATATGTATTATCAAAAATATTGTCGAGTGAAAATTTTTTCATCACTTTTGAAATGAATCATTTTTCTTATTAACATTTTTAAAATGTATCGTTTGGTCAGGGCTCAATATTACTCAAGCTTCAAAAAATAGTAAAATATTCACCATACTTCTCTCAAAAAAGTAACCGCAAAGTAACGATAATGTGGCAAAACGTAGGTTCAAGAAAGTAGTACACCTTTCAACGAAATGATTGAATTTTTGTGACTAAAAGAAATAAATTCTTAACGAAAAATATAATATTGATATAATAACAAAAAAAGATTTCAATTTCATATGAAAAACAGTATAATTCATCCAAAAAGTTTATTTTTCAACAAAGTAGGTTATTTTTCAACCAAATTGCTGAGCTTTCAAGCCAAAGAAACCGTTTCTTGCAGAGCAGTTGAATTTTCAACCAGTTAATATGGATTTTTGACAAAAAAGTTATCTGTCAACCAAATAGTTGAATTTTCTATGAAAACAGGAAAATCTTCAACCGAAAAAGGCGAATTTTCCACAAAATAAGTATATTTCAAAACAAAAAGATAATTTTCAAATAACATTATGTATTTTCAAACAAAAGGGTGATTCTCAATCAAGGAGATTAATTTTCCACCAAAAAAGACAAATATTCAACTAAAATTATCAATTTTCAACAGAAAAATGAAGTTTAACAAAAACCGAATGTCAAACAGAGAAGATAAATACTCATCGGAAAATATAATACATAGTTCGGTATGTCGACAAAAAAGATTTAAATTTTAAATTGGAAACTAGAAATTTTAGACGAATTGCTATACTTATCCGTATTCATAATAATTCAATTGATAGCTATTTTTATACATTTTACATGGGAACTATTCATGATTTTATTGTTACTTCCTAATTTTCTCGGCTCTAAAGTGTCAAATTAACTTGAAAAATTTGAATTTTTACATTCTTCACAAGTTTTTAAATAATACGATTAATGCATTAATTTACTTCGTTATTTCGGGAGAACAAATGTTACCAAAAGTAACCTCTTCATAAAATAAGTAACTTTTTAGTAACCGCAGATCAAAAAAGTAACAAAGTTACTAAAAAGTAACCCGTTTCGTGCCCTGCGTGCCCAAAAATGGCCGGCTAATGAACTCGTCCTTTCCTTCAACACAGAGAAAACTCAGGTTTGCATGAGAAATTATTTTTGGTTCCAAAGGAACTATAACAAAAAGAATCCCCTCCTGCTGGAAAGAAATCTAAAACTATGAGTTGGTTCTAAAGGAGACTCTATTTGGGCATCTAAAGAAACAATATTTTAATAGAGCCTATTTCCAAAGAATCTATCCAATGTAATTTTCAGGTTATGTAGAAGACTTCTAAACATAAAGACATAATCATATGCGAGAAACTATTAGTCCTAAGTCAGCAATCGACAACTGTAAATCGATCCCTAACTTACCAAGCCTATCCTATTAAAAATAATTCGACTTGGCCAAGTCTTCATCCGAAACACAGCCAAGATATAGCCAAGACGTTTTTGTAAGTTTTGTCCTGGCCGCCAGCGAGACTTCATTTTTCGTCTTCAACCCGAACTCAAGCACAGCGACAACAGAAGGCTTCCAAGACATCCCAGGTCATCAATGATTCACTTTAAATTTTACAGAATGTTTATATTACTTATCTTTATTGTGTTTATTTTTTATGTATTGATAATTTCATTCAACTGCAATAATTGTTTTCTCCTGATGGCAAATGCAAAAAGTTATCTTTTTTCCTCTATCGCCGGCAGTTCACAAGATACTTGTAGCAAATAACAGTTTCAATCTTTTTGCGGAAAATTTTATATGCCTGTAGCTGTTGAGACAGATAGTTCCGTATTTTCAATAAGCAAATTATTTATTACAAAATCACAAGTTTTGTCGGTCGTCAAATGTTAAACTTCAGCAGATGTCAACTTTTTGATCCAAGCCTAGCCAGTTGATTCCTGGAAATGGCAGGTCCTGCCGTTAGGGTCTATAAATTGGTAGAAACATTTGCGTGTAGTCCGTTTCTAGAAGAATGTCAACAAATGAGAGTTTATATCACAAGTGTAACTATTCTTATTTGAAATAACTTATTCTTCTAGCTGTATATGTTTAAAGGTACTTTTTTCAGTAACTAACACACCACATATGCGAATTTTCATACTTTTCTATCTTCAGATGATTGGATTTTCATAAAAGCTGCGGTTGCCTCTACCCTTCAGTGGGGGACAAAAGCGACGAAATACAGCTTGTTATACTTTAGTACAACAGATGGACACTACGAGTATACCAGAATGCCGTTTGGACTGAGAAACGCACCTCCAACATCGTCGTCTACGGAAAGACATTAAAAGAACACAATGATAATCTTAAAAATTATTTCAACGGTTGAGGCAAATTAATCCTAAATTACAATCCGTTGAGTGCGAGCATCTTAGGGCAGAACTCAAATACTTACGGCACGTTATAACAGCTGACGGAATGAAACCTAACCCTAACGGAATTACCAAAGTACAGAATTACCCCGAACCGAAAAATGAATGAAAAAATTAAACCATTTTTAGGACAAGCGGAAAAATATGCCTTTGATAAAGTAAAAAATTGTTCCATCACAGCTCCCGTATCAACATATCCGGAATTGGATCAAGAATTTATTCTAACAATCGATGCATCCAATTACACTGTTGGAGTAATACTATCACAGGGTAATGAGAAGTAATGAGAGAAGCTCATAAAGGAATTCTAGGAGGACATTACGCTCTTGAAAAAACGACACGAATGGCTGAAAATGAGGAAAGAGGTGGATGAATACATAAAACACTGTGACTGTGATTTAGAAGATATAATGAAAACTCAACATGTCATAACAGAAAATAAATTGGCAAATGCCCAAGATTCATAGAAATGACCTAGTGCTAAATGAAACGAATCAAGTAAGCTTCGGAATAAAAGAAGGGTTAGACCGTGAATTGAATCATAGGTCAAACAGTAAGCCTAACATTTCGGTTTCAGATGAGCCTCATAATACTTGTGTCAACGATAGCTTCCCATCTACAAGTGGGACAAGATAGCTGAAATTTTATCGCGATTTCGCTGAGAGGGGGTGCAATTTTTCAGGTTACCACCCGCTCATTAAAATGTATCACGAGTATTGAAGAATTGTGTTAGGTACAGACTTTGAATATCTAGAACATAATCAAGAAACGATCAAAGTAGCTTTAACTACTATAAGTCATACTTTTACAGGAGAAACTTCTTCATGTAGCGCGTATGCCAGGATCCAAAGAACGAATAGGCGAATTAATGAGTTCGATCAAAGAATGCAGAATGTAATGTTTATGACAGGAAAAGAACATTAACGTGGACAGAAAAGGCTCATTCATGGTTAAATATAACAGGATATACTGCATTGGGATTGATTGGTTTTTTATAGCTTATAAGTTAGGGATTGTAAGAGCATTATTTAATACTTCTAAAAAGTTATTTCGAAACTGTTCCTATCAACATTGTAGCTTCGGGAATAATCGAAATACCAGACATGTTACCGAGGTACAACCGGATATATCTATAAGCTTAGAATCTTTAGCAAATGTACTTAGACGAATGGTCAGGAGAACCGTTTGAACTTGAGATAAATCCTCAAAGTTCAAACTTAGGAATAGAGATGTCGAGCGTTGAGCTTTTTTCATAATTAAGCATATATATTAACTTATCTTTCGACCGACGAACGCCTCTAGAATGCTCTTTTACATGCATCTTACATTCTCAGCGATATGCGTCCGCGGATTAATACACGGTATCAATGCTACCGTGAGAACCGATGCGAAAGAAGGATAGTTACAGTCCTGACGAGCGAACCGGCAGGCCGTACTGCTTGATAGAGCAGTCGGGCATTTTTAGTAGAATTTTAGTATTCAATAAAGTGAGAAAGGGAAATGTATGATTCCCATTTCTAAAACAATAAAATAAACTTGAATTCAATTATTTACGACACAAGACATAGCCGTCTTGAAGACAAAGTTGTAGCGAGCCAATACCAACCTCAAAACGGAATAATGTTACTCGGGTACTTTCCAAGTCATTTGTTTATGAATACGCCTACATGTTATTCTATTCAAGGTCTCTGAAGAAACCATTATGAGTGTCTACATGTTTCTTTTGAAGCTCGAATACTAAAAGATAACAACTTTTATAAGCAACAACTGCAGTAGACTCCTAGTTTTTTTTGTGACGGCCTTAAAAAAAAGTGTAGCATTTTTTTCAATCAGTGAGTCTGAAAATGTGGAGTTTCGATAAAATCGACGATACTTATTATTCACATAAATCCAATATTTCCTCGTTTGGATGAGAATGTCATAATTATAATGATGATGATAAAAAAATGTAACGTGATGAAAATATCTCCGAAGGACAGCCTAGATGCCTGTAACGTCGTTATCCCACCTATACGTGAGATAAAGACTGCTTTCATCAGTGATCACTCTCATGAAGAACTAGAATATTCGTTACACCAAATTATATATTATAACCAAATTATTCATTGGAGCAGTAATCAGCTTTTTCTCTACTCTGAGAAAATGAGAACCGTTTTCACTTTATAGGTATAAAATGGCGATTATATATATGACGTCAAAAACGATGAAGTCGTAGATATAAAATGGCCATTACATATCTATGAGCTGATATTTAATAATCATTATTTATATATGATGCAATAATTTTTAATGGCATAGACATACATTGCCATTACAAACCTATGAGCTTTAAAAGCCTACAAAGGCAAATTTATCAGAAGATAGCTGAATTATCAACCTGACTAGGTAAATTAGAAAAAACAAGATCCTTTTTACCAATAAAAATGGTTTTTTAACCATATGGCTGAATTAAAAAGAATCACAAAACAATTAGGAAAAGAGTGTGCGGTGCCTAAATTGTAAATTGTAAGTCAACCAATTCTTCACAAAAAAAATCATAAACGTATATAATTCAGAGGTCCCCTTTTGATTGTCTTTTTTATGTCTCTTGGAATTTTTAATTAAAACTGTTTGGAAATGCACATAAAAATGTCCTTCGACTGATACTGCAAAAGGAATTAAAATTTTAGCCCAATCGAATTGACGCTCAAGAAATTATTAATGTTTCAAGTTGCTAGCGACTAGGTGACTCGCGCGCGGACTGTAGCATGTCTGAAATGCGATTTGAAGTCTTGATACAGTTTTTTGGCGTTCAAGATAAGAACCAATCAAGTAATCAGGTAATATCAAAGTATTATGAATAAATAAATTTCATAAATAAGAATAAATAAATTGTCACGCCACTGTAAAATCAAGGCAATCTTTCAGGTCTAGTTTCAGGTATTATAATAAGGCTTAAAAAAAACAATCTCAAGTGGTGCTAAAATGAAACCACTGGTGAGATCTAAGAATCGATTCTTTTGCATCGAAAATAACAGCATGGAGTTGTATTATTCAAAAACAGGACACGCAAAAAATGATACCGTAAGAAAAGAGATCTCTAGTTTTTACAGTTTGATTTTTAATGAAATTTCACTGATTGTGAAGTCTCTTTGGGTAAAGCTTCTTTGGCTTTCACGAACACATTCTCATCACGTATCTCATGCTTTTTTATTTTTAATCTTATTTTTTACTATTAGCAGGAAATCTACTTGTCTGTTTAAGAATTATTGATAACAAAGTTGCAGCTCTTTTTTGAATTAGCAATTTTTGTCTATTCATTTTTTTCATAGCTAGCGATTCATAAATAATTTGACTTTGGTCTATTAATTTTTTGTATCTTGTGTCGTTTCTCCAAAAATTCAATTTTTCAAATTATTAATGTAGTTTTCTATCAAAAATTCCATTTTCTGGTAAAATTGTGCAGAATAAGGTAAAATACCATCCAAAAAATTGTTCATCTCAGAAAGATCTACAAATTTAACTGAAAAATTCCATAAGCCAAACAACGCACGATATGAAAAAAGGCAGAAGAAGAAAAACTTTGCTGTTTAAACGCCCCAGAAGATTATCATAGAAACTTTCTGAATCTTCGTAAAAATCGAAAATTTGAATGTTGATCGCACAAAAAAAATAATGAAAAATAAAAATTTCCATTTTGCGGTCAAACGATGCAAGATACAAGAAAAAATAGACAAAAAAGTTGTGCACCCTAATTACATCTACGTATATCTTTTCAGGGTGCACAACCTTTTTTTTTTTGTATCTTGCATAGTTTGACCGCAAAATAGAATCTTCCACAATCTCGGACTCAGAAACTTTGAGATCGTCAGAGGTAAAGTAAACTCACTTTCGTGATTGCGAAGCGTGCGTTTGTATTCGGTTGTGCCGAAGTGTTAAGTGTTGAGCTTACTTCTGTGTTTGTTCATCGATACTCAATCTGAGCCTCTGAATATCACCCACGTCTACCAGAACTTCATAATAAAACAAACGGTCTGGTAACACAGTTTCCTGTGTTACGTTATTTTTAATTCGAAAGGGTTCGATGAATTTTAGAAGAATTCCGGGGGAATTTCAACGAATTCAGAATAAACAGAATGGAAAAACCGAATAGAAAAATTACTCATTCAAAGATTGCAAATAACTGGGGGGTCAGATCCGTGGAAACACCGCACAGTTTCTAGGAAACATATGATTCAGGGCCATTTTGTTAGAAAATGTTCAACTGCTGCAATTTTGTATTAAGAGAAGGCGCTTTTGGAAGGAATGGAAGGAAGTCCTAAAAGGCTTCGCGAAGATGAGAATCGTGGAGATTCGTCCCTCTCACGTAGTTCATCCGAACTACGCCGCCGATACAATTATGAAGCCGAGAGTGAGGAGGAGAGCGCTCCCTCAACAAAGAGACCAAGGTTCAGCTTTAAAGCTCAACTGAAGAACATGCAGCACCAGATTAATTCCTTGACTAGGTTGCTTTCACAAGAAGCTAGAACCCGTGACACCTCTCAGAGTTCGATGCCTGTGCCTTCACAGAGATTCCCCAGTGTGGAAGGATTTGAGATTTTCGAACGCTTTAAGGGATTCTATCGCTTCTCCCGGTTTCACCGATCTAAAGATAAATAAAGAAATCTGTCACCTCGACAGGAAGAAGGATTCTTTCTTAGCGGCGGACAGGGTCCTCGCCGTTTTTTGTCCAATGCAATCCTTGAACAGAAGGAGCTTTCGAGATCTGGTCTACAATCAATCACCTGACGGGTCTTTCTCAAGCCCAGATATTCTCAATCCTGATACACTATTCGACAGTTTCGCGACTCTCGTTGGTCCGGGATCTCAGATCCAGAAATTTGACCAGATTATACCAGTGATTTGTTTCAAAGAGAGCACAGTGCATGGAGGCCAGAAGATAGCATCTTCTGTCCGAGCTACGAAATAAGAACGTCCAGATGGCTCTTTGGCAGGTTCCTCCCAAAGTCGAATACCTTTTTAATAAAGGCGATCTCTCTTCTTTAATCCAATCTCTAGGTGGCTCTCAAAATTGGTTGAACACGCCAGCTTACATAACCTCAAAGAAGAGTTTGAAAGGAGATGTTACTCCTCGCAGCTCATCTTCTTATCGAACTGCTCAAGCTTCAGCAGGACCGTCACAGTCTTTTAGATCTAATTTTGGATCTCGCCGGAAAAGTGCAAATACTAGAGGCGCATTTCAGAAGCTGCAGTCTGAGCCTAAACCTTCTGGCACCTTTCGGAAAAAACAAGCTGATAAGTGACAACCAACTACCCCCTGTCTTCTCAGGGGGCCAACTGTCTTTTTTCCAAGAGAGATGGAGATACATGGGGCCCCCGCCAAACAATCTGAAGCTTATCTCAGGCGTCCAAATCCCCTTAATCTTAAGGCCGAATCTTCTGGTCAATTGAAAACGCTCAAGGTCAAGGTCAAGGTAAGCCACTTGCGACACTTCTCTCACTTCAAGGTTCCAGATTTCCTGCAAAATGTAGACTGGATGACTCGCATCGACTTGTCCGTAGCGTTCCTCCACATACCGCTAGCGGACTCCCATCTATGCCTCCTTCGTTTCGTCCGCAACAAGGAGCTGCTCATATACCTGCCCCTCATATCGTCGCAACCATCACAAACGGGATTGCAGAGGTTCCACGATCGCAAGGTATGTGGGGAGTCGTATACCTAGACGACTTTCCCCTCGTCTCTCAAGACAGGAGCAAACTGAAGACATAGATCCTCGAGTGGAACTGCGGGAGTTTCTAGGTTGGAGGATCAACCGAGACAAGTGCATTCTGTACCCTTGTCAGAAGATCGAATCCCTGGGCATTCTTTCGAATACCAGAGACAACCTAATGAGCCTCCCTCAAAAAAAGGCTCAGAAGATTTTGGACCAATCCCAGAAGTTCATCTCCCAAGGACACTGCTCATTGAAGGATCTTCAGTGCCTACTAAGCCAGCTAAATTTTGCCAATTTTTTCATCCACAGAGGGCAATTTTATTGCCGTCACCTTCAAAGGTTCTTAACTACATTTCGACAACACAGACCACGAAAGAAGCTCGCAATAATTCCTCAGGTGATACAGGAGCTGACTTGGTGGCAGACAGCCGTGACTTCTTCGGCCCTTTTACACAAACCTTCCATAACGAACTTTCTCGCGACCGACGCTGCAGATACAGGTTGGGGAGCCCAGCTCGACAATCTCCAGAGGAAAGGGGGCACAAGGTTCCTTCAACTCCTAGATCTAACTTATCAACTTCTCAAAATTTTGGACAGAAACAACATCACCCTCTCAGCGGTGTACCTACGAGAAAGATACAACGGTATTGCGGATCGACTGTCGAGAGGAAACCCCCTCCTAGAGTGGCATCTGCTACCGCACGCAACAAAGAGGATCTTCGCCGAACAGGGCGTTCCAGACGTCAGCTTCTTTGCTTCAGCCAGATCAGCAGTAGTGAGGCAATACATATCGCGAGACTGCAAAGATCCTCAGGCCTTATTTATAGACGCCTTCAGTCAGCCTTGGCACTGCAAGCTCGGATGGCTCTTCCCACCAACCTGCCTCGTACTCAGAGTCCTCGCTCACCCTAACAAGTGCAGAGGACAATTCCTTCTAGTAGCGCCAAAGTGGGATCGGACCTTCTGGATTTCCGACTTATCGAGCAGGATGAAGGAACAGCCACTAACGATTCAGAACCTGGAGAGCTCCCTCATCGACACAACCACGAACCATCCTCCTCAACAAGTGAAACGTCTCACACTCCAGGTTTGGAGAATTGGGTGTGGCAAGACCTCGTCAGAGATTGGACACCTCAGGAGCAAGAACTGATTTAAATCAGCTGGAAACATCCAACCCTCGATATCTACAAGGCTCCGATCCGAAGATGGCTTCGCTGGTCCGAAAAGATGGGGGTCAACCCAAAACACAAGGCCAGGACGTGGCCAGATTTCTAGCGGACTTGTCAATTACTGAAGGCCTTTCCTATAACAGCATCCTCCTTCATAGAGCTGCCATTACTACTTTCTGTGCTGGTGGACCTGCAGACGAATCAAATCACGTTGAAGGTTTTTTTCCCAGATTGGTTTCTGAGCATATATGTACAATATATATTCTTGACTTTAAAATATACTCCTCTCCGTCAATTTACATTTCCTCAGTTTAAAGAAATATTCATTTCCATTTATGAGACGTTCAGTTAGAACAATGAGTCATTCATTTGATTCAAAATTTATGTACAATTGAACAACTTGGATATGTTCGACTTATTCCTCACAAAAATCGGAACCGTCAATTTGAATTTCGAAGATATATTATTCCTGCCGGTATGCCAATTAAATTTCGAGTAGAACTGAATAGATATGTGGCCGTGCCAACCCGAGAATATATTGTGTTATCAACATCCAATGATGATATTTTTGCAATATTGGATGATAGTGGGACACTTCGTGGAATTTATAAGACAGATAGAAATCATTCGAGAATAAAAATAAACATGATAAGCGGTGCAGTCGACGATATGACCGTAACTCAAATAGGGGAATGTGCTGTTGGCAGAAAAAACCCAATTTTTCCACGTTTTTTTAAAAAAGGTGCTTTCAATGAAGATACTCTACAATATGTGTATCACTAATTTAATAGATAAAAGATAAACTGAAATATATTATTCTTTGTAATCAACAGTCGGATCGAAATTAAATAAAAAGATCTAACTGCGAATGTATTATGGTTATTGCCCAAACTGTTAACAGAATTTTTATTACATTTTCGAACTGCAGCGTATGATTTATAGGGATCTTAATTTTTCAACGCAGTGGCGTAGCCTAATAATCCATGTGCGAAGGCAGCCACAGTGCGGCGAAATCGAAAACCGTAGTTAATGATCAATTCGAGGACGCAATTCCTAATTGATTTTGGATTCTGTTTTCATAGAAGAATTTGTTATTGATTTTATAACTAATAAGTGCAAGCGATTTTTGAATTGCTATTGTTCAAAATTATTTAAATGCAAATAATGAAGAAATATTGATCCTCTTATCTTTCATCTATCATTTGGTAAACAACTTTCCGACTCTCATCTTTTTTTGGATTCAATGGCCAGGGTTGTATGCCAGTGAAAAATGATTAAAAAGTAATATTATTTTTCATAAAATAATTATAATATCAAATGGAATGATATTGTCTTTATCGATTATTTGATTTCTGAATAATATTTTGACAAAAAAGTTACTTGCTTTTATCGACAGTGTGTAGTGGATCATAAAAAGGTATCATTCGATATCATCTTTTAATTTTATTAACAAACAACTAGAATATTCTGACAATATAATGTACGAAAAGTTAAGAAAGACTTGATTCTTCTCTGTCTTGTGATGTCCACAGTAACTTTTCATTTATAATTCCTTTTTTAAATCATTTTTTATATCAAGCACATCTAAAAAATATGATCAATTTCAGGACAGAAATAAAATACTTAAATTTTTAGTGAAAAAATTAATTTTCAACCGAAAAAAAACAAACAATTTTCAACAAAATAGTTTAAAGTAGTTAAACTTCACGCGTTTTGCAAAGATTTTGTATGATTTCTCACGATTTCAGAAATTTGAAAACATTTCATATGCTGCAAAGATTTTAAGAGGTTTGAAAATTATCAATTCAATTTTGAAGGATTTTATCAAATTTTAAAGGATGATTTCATCATAATTCGAGAGATTTTAAAGGATTTGACAAGATTTCCTCGAATTTTATGAATTATGTAGATCAGACGATGCATTGTGTGAAAAAATATAACCCGACAGAAAAGAAACGGAAGTTTTCTTTGAGAACTGTATTTTTAATCTTATCACCAACCTGTTAGGTAAAGAGTGTGCACTGCCTAAGCTGTAAATTGTAAGTCAACAAATTCTTCAAAAAAAAAAAAAAAAAAAAACATAAACGGATATAATTTAGAGGTCCCCTTTTGTTTGTTTTCTGATTTGTCCTTTTTATGTCTTTATGTCAATTTTGGGCCTATGTCTACGTTGAGTCTTCTGTCCATTAAGCTTCTGAACCAAATAAGGGCTCATATATAGATATATATAGATTTAGAATTTCTTTGTGCATCTTTTGTTTTAGGGGAGAAGTTGTAGCTTTCCTAATTTTTAACTTAGAGCCAAGAGAGTGACTTTTTTGGAAAAATCGATTTTCATTTGTTTTTCATTACAGCTCGAGCTAAGTGAGTCAGTTTTTGGAATTTTTTAATGAAACTTTTAAGGCATGCGAATAAAAATGTTCTTCGACTGATAGCGCAAAAGGAATTTCCAAAAATTATTCAAAAAAATGGTAAATAATTTTTTTTAATGCTCGACGCACACTTCAACTTCCAGCGTTTCATTTATCGAGCGAATTTTGAGCAACAAAAAGCTTCTAGTGAGAAAGTTGTTAACTACAGTACAATAAGTCTCCTGTTATATTTTAGCTTAATGGAATTGATATGCAAGAAATTATTAATGTTTTAAGTTGCTAGTGACTAGGTGACTCGCGCGCAGACTTTAGCGAGTCTCAGCTGCGATTTATAGTCCTAATACAGTTCTCTGGCGTCAAAGATAAGAACCAATCAAGTAATCATGTAATATCAAAGTATTATCAATGAATAAATATAACAAATACAAATAAAGCAATTGTCACTCCACTGTAAAATCAGTGTAATCTTTCAGGTCTAGTTCCAGTTATTACATTAAGGCTGAGAAAAAACACACTTGGGTGGTGCTAAAATGAAACCACTGGTGGCATCTCAGAATCAGTAGCGGCGTAAGGGCGGGCGGTGGGGGCGGGCCGCCTCAGGTGCCAGCTCCGGCTGCCAAGCACCAAGGGGTGCCAATAAGAGTGCCAATAAGTTTTTACAGCCTGATTTTCAACGAAATTTCACTTATTGTGAATTCTCTTTTATTAAAGCTCCCGGCTTTCATAAACACATTCTCCTCACGTATCTCGTGCGTTTTCTATGTTCAATCTCATTTTTTACTATTAGAAGATGGTTAGAACTAGTCCTATTCAAAAATTATTAATAAAAAATTTCTAGATCCTTTTTGGGTGAACAACTTTTGTCTAGGGAGTCATCGTGGCTCATATGGTATCGTGCTTGTCTCATGTTCCAACACTGCAGCCTTGGCAGCCACTATGGCGCGGGTTCGATTCCCGAAGCAGGAAGCGACGCTGGATGTGTTTTCGGAAAGCTTCGCTTCTGTCCCTTGGTATACTACCCCACAGATACCCTACAGTTGACAATTAACCCTATAGTACAGTCGCTAATGATCCTGGCAGTCGATGCGACTATAAACATTTAAATAATAAAAAAAATAAAAACTTTTGTCTATCATTCCTTTTTTTCGTACCTTGCGTCATTTAAAAAAATTTCTTTTTTTTTTTAAATCTTTCATGCTATTTTTCTAGATTGAAACAAAAACTAGGCGCCCTGCAAAACTTATTGATGACAGATTTGTAATTCTTTTTTAAATTAGCGATTTTGTCGATTTTTTTTTTTTCATAGCTAGCGTCGTTTGTCAAAAAATGTGATTTTTATATTTTTAATTTCATTTTTTACGATTAAAACCAAAACTATGCATTCCATCAAAAAATGATTCCAACCGAATTCGTAGTTTTTTTTTGGCTGAACAACTTTGGTTGAGTCATTCTCCTTGTAGCTTGTGTCATTTGTTCAAAAATACAAATTTTTAAAATTATTAATGTCTTTTTTTATGAAAAATTCCATTTTCCGGTTAAATTGTGCAGTATAAGATAAAATATCATCAAAAAAATTGTTCATCTCAGAAAGATCTACAAATTTAACTGACGGAATCCATAAGCCAAACAACGCACGATATGAAAAAAGGCAAAAGAAGAAAAACTTGGCTGTTTAAACGCCCCACAAGATCATCATAACAACTTTTTGAGTCTTCGTGAGAATCAAGAATTTGAATGTTGGTCGCACAAAAAAAAATAATGAAAAATAAGAAATTATATTTTTTGGTCAAAGTATGCATGATACAAGAAAACATAAACAAAAAAGTTGTGCACCCTAAATTGATCTACGTAGATCTTTTCAGGGTTCAAAACTTTTTTTTCATTTTCTCTTGTATCTTGGAAAAAACTTTTTCAAATAGGTCACGGTCATTCTTGAAGTAGCTTTCAGCGAGGAATCCAGTGGTGACCTTGAATTCGACCTTGAGTTTGACCTTCAAGGTCATTTCAAGGTCAACTTTGTTTTTTTAAGTGGGAACCCCTATTTTTGACAACGGCAATCGAAAGAGCGAGAAACTTTACTTTCAAAAATGTACTTAGGGCATGGGTCAGGGGTGACCTTGAACTTCAGCTGAAGGTTTTTTTAATTAACCCAGGTATGGGTCGTTTCCAACCTGTACTACTTCGGCTCAGGTGTTAACGAAAAAGGTCGAGGTCATTCTTGGAGTTTGATGGAAAGTTAGGATCTTCAACCATGCGTGCCATCATGTCTTCAGAAAACTCAACGCGGCGATCGAAATCGTCTACATTCAACTTGTGCACGAGTTTCACTTCAAATGGATGGAATTTCGCTCTTTTTAGTATGTTGCGTACTGACGATTTACGTATGTCATGCTCTTCAGCAGCTCTGCGTATGGAATGATGCGGATTTTCAGTCAAAGATAACAAAACATCTATAGACTTCTCCTTGTTTGTTGCTGGCCTTGGTCTGCCTGATGTAGGTAGATCTCTGACAATGCCGAGATTATTGAACCTACTAACTGTATTTTGAGCGGTCGAGAGTGCAATTGGAGTTCTACCAACCCTAAATGTTTCATTGAAAACATTCATTACTGTCCTGAGAGATCTTTCCACTTGACCCCAACCTCTCATCATAAGAAGTGTTATTCTTTCTCTTTCAGTGAGGCGTTGAATTTTGACTTTACGGAATAGCCCTTACTCACATTTCAATCAGAATCAAGAAGGTTAAACTTACAACGCAGATAAACGTTTCAAAAAAATGAAAATTGTAATCTGGTATTTTTACGTAAAAGCTCTACCACATTTTGTCATGTAAACTACTGTACTCATGATTGATAGACATTTTTGTATGGTAAAAAATTTTGGTATTTGTTGCTTATTGAAGTATCAATTCATAACGGAGCTTAAACTTGTTTGATGCTAGCATAACTAATATTCAATATGCACATTTTTTCATATTTTTTTAAATTTTCATTTGTTTAATTAAAATTTTTTTAAAAATTTTTTTACTTGAACAATTTTTCACCTTGAAGGTCAATTTGAAGGTTAAATTTAAGATCAATACTGGATTCGTCGTTAAAAGTTGCTCCAAGAATGATCTCGATATTTTTCTTAAATACCTAAGCCGCAGCAGTACAGATAGGACCCGCCCCGTACCCGGGTCAAGCCTAATAACCTTCAGCTGGAGTTCAAGGTCACCCTTCACCAATGACCTAAGTACATTTTTGAACGTAAGATTTCCCGCTCTTTCGATTCCCGTTGTCAAAAATAGGGGTTCCCATTTAAAAAAACAAAGTTGACCTTGAAATGTCCTTTAAAGTCAAACTCAAGGTCAAAGTAGAGGTCACCACTGGATTCCTCGTTGAAAGCTACTTTAATAATGACCCTGACCTTTTTGAAATATATTTCACCTGGAAAATTATTCAAGTGTTTCGTTACTTTTTGGACACCCTGTATAATGTAACTCTTCGTACACTCGGCAAAGTTGAAGCGGCTGATAGTCCGAGTCTGAGAAGATTTCTAATAATTCAAACAAACTGCTTTCCGGAGCAGACATGATATAAATTCATTCTGATTAAATTAATTTTTAAATTGTTCTCTTCACGAAATAATTATATATTTCACAGTCGCACGGTTACTGTTCGAGTAATTTTCTAAGTCCAGCGTGGACAAAAATAAAATCCGAGAAGTACACGTTTTTTATAAAGGGTTCGAGATAAATCTGGCGTTTTCCCGTGCTCGCACATATATATTTATAATCTTCTAATCGGGCGGTCCTAGAAGGGTTTTACCCATATTGACGAAATATTCGGGCAATTACAATTTACATGTCGCCATCAGCTACCAATGAGATTCGAGCTGATTCCACCCTCGAAGAAACATGGAGTAGGTTTAAAACCAGTTCGAACTGATTTGAAATTTCAAAAAGTGATTCACTTACTTTAGCCTTATTTTACCACGAAATGTAGCCGCCGGCTTGGCGAATGGAAATCATTAATCCGGCCAAGTTCGGTTTTCCCTTATTTCCTAGTTAATATGACTCATGTCGATATATCCCTTAACTATTTAGAAGAAAGAGAGAGAGGGTGCCGTTTTGTTGCACAATGTGTCATAGTTGAAAGTACACAAATTTTCCTTCGCAACATCGAAATTAACCTTACCCAACACAAATCAAGATATTCAATGATTATTAAATTAATCATTATGTTTGACTCACCCCGAAAGTTCCTTTTGGGCAATTCTTCATGTAATAGTTAAAAATCAGATTCTTCCTATAATCTTTTGAATTAAATTCATTCCGCGCCACCAGATGGCGTCATCAGACTTCCAAATAGTCGCGTGACGCTACATCTTCCCCCTTATTTCAAAAAGTGGCTCATTATAGAGCAGCTTTTTGCATAGTTAATTCCTAATTCAATCATTTTGGTTTATTTGTCAGGTAATTAAATTTCAAACGTAGTCGGAAGATATTCACCTATGTGTACCCATATAAGTACTTCGTTTGACTCATTTCTCGACAGAGATGCACATTACTTTTACTTCTCCACGTCAGCACTACCCAAGACGGCCATTTTGATGATTTTAACACATGTGTAGTGTTTTTCAAGGGCCTGCTGTGTTTTTTTTCCGGGGATTGTGTAATAACACTATTTCATGTTTTTTTACAGTATTTAGTGAAAAATTAAGAGAATTAAGAGTTTATTAGTACTAGTTCCCACAGTGGGAGTCTGTAATCCATACCTGGCGCATCCCCGGGTGGCGGATAGGGGAATGCTCGCTGGAAACAGAGGGTAGGGCTGAAATAAAATAGGCCCCGCGGACCAAACAGACTGGGTGAAGGACACACCGAGAAAAAACCATGACCGCTTCCTGTTGCGCCCCTGTACCTAGGGTTTCTGCTGAATACGGTTACACTACTCAATAAGCAGTCGCAGGCAAGGGTCCAGGGATGGTCCCGAAGGAAAAACCTCCAAGCCAAGGCGTTAATCCACCGTGCCGAAGGCTGCGTGGCACCAGGGGAGTGGTGTCGTATACGGTGTCTCTAGGACACCAGGTCGTCTTCTAGAGTACAGACCTTACCCTCGCATGCGGGGCTCTGCGGGGTGGACCTTTATTTCCCTAGCTACTCGTAGGAATTGAATGGAGACTGTACGAAATTTAAACACAAGTGTGGCTGAGGAGTCGGAGGGAGAGTATGATGATGTGGAGGAACCTGACAGGAGTCAGGGGGCTTATGCTGACGCGGAGAAAGGGATGACGGAGGGTAGAGAAATCTGGTTAGAGCTATTTGACCTAATCTGGAAGATGCAAGAATTCTGCGATACTAAGCGGAATATGTTCCTGCCCATTAGGAATGGACTGAAGGAGGCACATAATCTAATGACGGAGCTGGGACAGAAAGTGGGCTTCGCCCACAATTCATTCCGACAGGCGATAATGGATTTCGGAGCAGAGGTCGCGGCGAAAGAAAAGAAGAAGGCGATTGCTAAAAGAAATGAAGCGATGAAAGAAACCAGCCGAACGGGGACCCAGACAGAAGAAGCAATGGAAACTCCCGCTCGGAAGCGCGAACGAGAGTCCACCCCGAGTCCCGTTGAGGCTGGCTCCTCCAAGCAGGCGAAGAAAAAACCAAGGACGCTCACTACACCAGCAGCGTCCTCAACCCTGAAGATGAGCGTGGCAGGGGCGACACCAGTTGCGCATAGAAGGGCTTGAACCGAGGCAGTCTTGATAAGACCGGCCGAAGGGTCGAGCTACGCCGAAGTGCTAAAGGACATAAAAAAGAAGGTCAAACCGGACACCCTTGGTCTGAAAATCAGGGGTGTCCGAGAGACACGGAAAGGAGAAATTCTCATTGCGGTGGGCCCCGCGGTAGACTGCAGGGCAAAACTGTCGTCTGCCATCAGAGAGGCGGTCGGTGTTGGCAACAATGTGCGGGACCTCGTCCCGCGCACGGAAGTCGAAGTTCTTGACCTGGACACGACAACCACTGAGGAGGAGGTGACGAGGGCGGTGTGTCATCACTTTGACGCCGTCAATCCAAACGACGTCAAAGTGTGTTTGGCGAAGAGGGCCTTCAGGGGATACCTGAAGGCGTATGTGGAAATTAGCAAGGAACTGGCGGCGCGTCTGATTCGGACAGGACATCTCAAAGTGGGTTGGATGTCCTGTGGAGTCCGAAAAAAGACTGAGAAGACAATGTGTTACCACTGCTTAGGCTTTGGCCATATAGCACTGGGCTGCAAGGGTGCTGATCGGACCAAACTGTGTTGGAAGAGCGGCAAAGAGGGCCATAGGGCTGCGGAATGCGAAAGCAGTCCGCAGTGCTACCTCTGCGCCGCAAAGGGCGAAAAATCCCGGACAGACCACCTGCCCGGGACTATGAGGTGTTGGTCGTTCAGAGAGGCAGCCTCATCGAGGAAACCTCAAGGACGATCAAGTTAAAGAATAGCACCCAACCAATATGCCGAAGGCCGACGAGCCCGGGTTGTGGTACCACCACAACACTGAGGACGATGCGTGTATCTTGGTTGGGTGCGGAGGGTTGAAATGCCAAGCTGGCTCAAAACGATGGAAGTCGGAGCACGACTTAGTGGCCTTACCCCCATGTCCTTGAAGTAATGCAAAAGCGGTTCCGAGGACATGGGTGGACTACGCGCCCATGTGTGCATCCCACGTGTATGTATATCATATACATATGCGTGAGATGCATATACTGGGCTCGTGCTCCCCAAAGTTCGAATGTGGCTGGTGCATGAGCATTTTCCGTTTTTACTCCTTTAAACAAAAAAAAAAATTAGTACTAGTTCAATGTTTTGAAAATCCAGAGAATACTCCCTTCTTCACTGCGGATTAGGAAATTTTATTTTGTTGTTCATCACTTTGCAAAATATTATGACCTCCATATTTTGGGCGATTTTCAAGATACGACGAAAATTTTTATGGCGCATATGAGCGCATTTGGAACCCCATACGAAAGTTCCTTTATCACTGCAGATTGAAAACTTTTTATTTTGTTGGTCATAACTTTGCAAATTGTTATGTCCTCCATATCTTGGGCATTTACCAAGAAATTCTTAAACAATTTATAGCACATATGAGCACATTTGAAACCCCATACGATAGTCCCTTCATCCCTGTGGATTAAAAACTTCTCATTTTGTTGGTCATTACTTTTCAAAATGTTATAAGCTTCATGTACGGAAGCCCCTTCAAGTTTCTCCCAGAGGATTTTGAAGGGTACAAGAGCGCCTAATCGGAAGACTTAGGAGGAGCTATGGAGGGCTAAAGTTTTATTAAATTGGGCCCTTATTCAGCCCTAAACGTTGAAAAAATAGACTGTTGTGCAATTCTGAAGGACTAAGAGAGCTCTTAATCAAATACAAATTAGGACCTCTATATACGCTTCAAAGTTCTATCAATTCCTACAATTTAGAGTTCTAAAAGAGGACTAGAATTTTGATTCGGGATGCTTCATATTTATATAAAAACAAGTAGTCATTGACTTGTGCGCTCATGCCCAAGTTGCAATCTTTATCAATTGCCCAATTCAATTTTTAGTCCTCTTTTAATTCCATCAGAAGAAAAATTTATCTCTAAAATTTAAAGAGTTCCAGGAATCTGTATTATCATTAGAGAATAACAGAAATTTCAACTTTTTTCAGGCTAGATGGAGCTGTGTATTGAAAAGTATTCAAAATAATTCAGAAAAAATTAAGAAAAATCATTTTTAATTCAATCTAAAAAAATCAATCTAGTCTGAAAAAGTTGGTTTTGAGTAATTCCTAAAAAATTAGTTCAAAAGCAGGAAAGGATGAAATACTTTTTTCTTATTCTTTCAGCATAATTTTTGGAATTCATATTAGTTTTTTATAGTCCTAAATGAAACAGCAAAGTAGACATTATATCAATTTGCCACTTGAAAAACAGATTTCCTTAAAGCGTGAAGAACTACATAAATGGTGACATCAGCTTTAAAGAAACGTGTAACGATATCTTTTTGACTGGAAGTGACTTTTATCAAATGTAAATACCTCTGTATGATAATCTCAACGCTTTCAATGTGAAAGATAACGACTATAGTAGAGGTAATATACGCCGACGAAGCACTAGAATTTTCATTAGTTATACTGTTAGCTGAATCATTAAATTCCACATTAATCATTTGTTTCTCTAATTGGAAAGATGAAGACTGTCTACACTCTTGTCTTATCCTTAGCTGTTATCTTCAGTTCTATTGGTGAATATAATAACATAATTCATCTATAATTGTAAGTACATTTTTTTAAGCTTTACGCAAATCAGAAACCATCCACCTTTGTGTCCTCATCGAGCAATCTGTGAACGTCTAAATTTCGGAGTTCACTTATATAACACTCTCAACTGTGCACGCTGAAATTTAGATGTACACATATGTTAATGTCTCCACTTTGCACGTGCACAGATAGCATATTCCCAACTCTGCACGTCTCAATTGATGCGATGAGATTTTCAACTGGGAGGCCATGTTCACATATGGTAGCTTTATAACTGTACACGTATGCATATATACAATAGTGTTCACACCGTAATTATGATGTATTGTTAATTAATGATACGCGATTTTACTACATAACGTATAAGTCCCTCACAATCCTTAAAAAATGCACCCTTAAGCGCTTTTGAAAAAATTTGAAAGACCAAAGAATCAGCCAAAAAATCTGAATAGGAATGTGAATCACCTCCGTCTCCGTTTCCTGCGACATAATCACTTTCAATAAAAATAAGTATGTGTTTGAACCGATCAATTTTGCTGCCTTGAATTTATAGTGGTTTGTACCTATTTTGAAATATTTGAAGCCCTATTATATTTTTATCAATACGGATCATTTTGTAATAGAATGCCACTATTACCAAAAATCGTCCACTGTGCGGGTGCCTCGATTCACCAGCTAAGTTGAGCGCGCCTAGGGCGCGCGTCTGTTGGATTTCGCGCATCGCGCACGGTTCTCTTCAAAGTGCAAATCTTTCCACATACGAGGGTCGTTCACTTCCTACTGAGCCAGGTCTTCAAGTTGGGGAGCAGGAAGTAGTCGCACGGTGCCGAATCCGGAGAATAGGGTAGATGTGAGATCAATTCGAAGCGTAGTTTGTGTATTTTTTCCATTGCAATTGTAGAGATAACAGCTGATGCATTATGCCCTGCCGAAACAGCAATCGCGGTAACCATCTGCACACACGGTCTTAAGCTCCAGTTTATCACGCAAGACATGATGAACTCGTTCAGTTGAGATGCCTAGAGCCTTAGAAATCTCATGAATCTCTATTCGGCGATCTTCCATAACCATATGATGAATTTTTTCCACCATATCTGATGTGCGGTGACCTTAACTGGCCGTCCGTTTTCAACGAAGAAGAAGACTCCTCTTTCTTCATTTTTACGAAAACTATGGACACGTTTACTTCAAACGTATGCCAAACACAAACTTGGCATCAGTTTTGGCTGAAGTTGGTAGAGGTTGGTTTCAAGAGTGCTATTTATTGCCCATATACTACAAAGTTCATTTTGGCACCATGTAGTTTGAAATTTACCTTACTTATTGAACGACCCTCGTGAAGTGCTACTCTATTCTGTCAAATGAATATGATGTTCATTTTGGTACCTCGGTCTGGGACTGTTTATTCAGATATTGCAAAATGACGCAAAAATTTGTTCTCTACCCCAGCTACTGAGCCTGAGTGTGGGGGGGGGGGGGTAGATCACAGTGCGTGGTGTTTGCTTTGAATGTTGGAGGAAGGGGAGATGTGTTGCGGAAGCAACGGTGCCCTGCTCGGCAATTGCCGTCCCTCGTACGAGAGGGGAAGAGAGAGAGAGGGGATCAAGCGGGCCTCTGTGTCTGAGAGGCGTCGCGTTCCCGTGCGCGTTCCGCGAGCCAAGCGTCGAACGCTCGCATGTCCCGCGGGACGTCCTTCTGGCTAGTGGGCGGCGGGAGATATATTCTCTTTATCTCGCCCTTGACGAGCTTTCTCCACGCCGTTAGCCCGTCCATACGAGAAGGGAGAAACAGCGCGTAAGTAAGTGGCGCTGTGTATAATTGTGCCCTTGCGGGCCGTCAGAATAAATTACAGTTATGCCCTTGCGGGCCGTCTTTGACATGATTACAATTTACGCCCTTGCGGACCGTCGATCCTACGTACAATAATCTATTATTGACCCGAGAAGCGGACAAGGAGGTTCCGACGTCGGGAACCTGAAGCCTGCGGTTCCTAGGCGGTGACCCGAGTAGGGACGGAGAGAAGAGTTCTGGGGTTCCCTCCGCGTACAATAGAAGGACTTCGGGATCCGGGGTTCCTTCATCGTTTGGGGGAACCGGTGTGGATCGGCCCTGAGGGGTACCTCGGAGTGATAAGGTACTCTCAGGGCGAGCTGGTGAACCGGTAGGTTCCTCGGCGGCGCCGGGTGATCCGGGGGTGTCAGGAACCCGGAACGTCAAGGGTTCCGCGCGCGGTACTCGCGGGCGACGTTGACGAGGGTCCTTTGCCCCGGCGCGGCCGCGTCGGATGGCAAGCAGTTGCCACTCGCCCTCCTGGTACAAG
>CAKNXH010000836.1:0-53865 GCA_932178445.1 Andricus quercusramuli | reverse complement strand
TGGTTTTTACTATTGTTAAAATATTATCCTTATAGGGAGACCGATCTACCGTCATATTCCACTACCATAATTAATATCTTTTTTTTTTATAAACAGAGAGGTTATCACTAATCTTAACTAAATGCCTTATTTAATATAAGATAACTTGATTTTGATTGATGTACGTGTAGACATGATTACATGTGAACACGTAAATCAATCCTAGTTTCTATTTGGCCTGAGAGGAGCTTGTTTCTTAAAAAGGACTTTGTTATTGTAAAAATATATATGGGGGTCTCTAAATTATTTTAATTTCAGTAATTTTTTTTTATCCCTGAAAGAAATAGGGTTATGCTTCTTGATTTGGCCGGTAATGTTTATTTTATTACGTCGAACAATTTCTAATTTATTAACTTAAAAACTGTTCGCCTAATACGCGGTTGAGTTCCCATGTCGTACGGCCCGTGCGCCAGAAAAGGAAGAATAGAGAGAGTGAGAGAGAGAGGAATAGAGTCAGGAAGGAAGCGCGCGTGGGTTGAGAGATTGGCACTGGCGTACGTGACTCGGCCTGTTGTTTGAGTTTTCGTAAACACGGCCTGGAGCGCGTGTTTACAGGCCGTCGCCACTTAACCGGGGAAATTTTCCGGCTATTACCGGCCCATCCAGAACAATAACGGGACTCTAACAAAAGGAGGGTAGGCAAACTCGTCGTTTCGAAGCTCGGGAATCAGCGATTTGTCACGTAGGACCTTCACTCAAGTTTTCCTATAGAAAACTTGAGTGAAAGATCACGTAGACCAAGTGCTTAGATTTCCGAGGTTCTCAATTTGTATGTTTGACATACAACAAATTGTATTTTTCATGATTACTTTAATATTTCTTCCTTATTTTGCACTTATTTTTATTTTCAGCTACCCTTACAAATGTATCATTTCAATAAATTTATATTATTAAAATTCATAATATGTATTCATGTTGGAACATATGTGTTTTCATTAGCTTGCTTTTACAACTGAAATAAATGTGCGTCCTATGAAAAAAAATTGATCAAGTAACATTTTATTGAACTGTGTGTCATTTTTCCACAAACTAAATTAGTTTATTTTCAATGTTAATTTTTACGATTTGAGCAAATCATTCTAAATAGTGAAGCAAGTCATGGAAATGAAGGTCAAACTGAAAGATACGATGATTCTTTTTGAAAAGATTTGGTAACAATTTTAGACTCTCGTCAGTCAAGAAAAACTTTATTAAGTCCGTAAGAAACATACAAACAAGGTAGAAAATATTATACAACAGAATACAAAAAAATTAATGAAAATTCAAATTTTAAGTAAAAGAAAGAGAAGGGTTGTCTCATAAAAGAAGGCCCTCAATTTTTAAATCTATAGCAAGCAATAAATATTTATAGCATCGAACAAAACGAACGGTCAATAGGGGAAACAGAAAAACAAAGATACGTGGTACAAGTTAACCCTTTCGCTGAAAAGGGGGGTCTGTGAGACCCAGACGAAATTTACTTCGTTTGTTACTCGGAAAATAGAAACGGCACAAGCTCTATCCCGACCCTAAAAAATTGTATGCCAAATACATTTTTTTAGGGTGGGGATAGAGTTTGGGCCTGTTTGGGGTGGTTCAATGGACGAAGACCGAACTTAAGGCCCTTGATGTATATATTTAAAAAAAAGAGTTAAACAACCACCGCAGAGTCCCATTAAGAGCAACTGCCATCTAAAAAAATGTCAATAGCCCCCAGGAGAACCGCGGTAAAACACACCTATGGCCACGTCTCACAACCGTGAGTTGGGTGGTCACAGGGTACAACAAAATCACAACGACAAATATATATATATATATATGTATGTATGTATACTATGTGTAGGAACGGTATAATTTTTATATATAACATCAAATAATGATGTTCCTCAATTTAAGAAAGTAACTTTAGAGAAGGACAAGAAATTTCTTAATAGTACAAGCTTTCAGAAAAATGATAATTACTACTAAAAAAATCCTACTTCTAACGAAAAGTGCCTTTGACATATTGGACTGTAACCCTATTGAGCTTGAAAGAAAAAAAAGCTTTAATTCAATTTTAGACCCATTCAGTTAGGCATTTTTTAATCACAAAAATTTCAAAATGAGCAACTATGAATCAAATAATCAAAACTGACAATTTGAAGCTGAATTGTTCAAAACAGGAAGCCTTTACAATTTAAACTTGCAACGTTACAATTTTTATTGTAATGTTGAATAACAAATTAAAATTATCAAATTGAAAGGACCAAAATCCAAATAAATAGATAAATTTTGGTATGTAGTTTTTTTCCCAATTGCAAGAGGAACTTTTTTGGTCTTAAATTTTTTATTAAGTGGAAGAATGGGAAGTATTGTATTCTTAACATTTTTATCAAGCTTGAAATGAGGAAATTTTAATTTTGAATTTTTGTTAAATTGGCAGTACATACTATATTTTTGAGGTTTCTCTTGAGTTAGAAGGAATACAATTTTTAATAAGTGGGAAGAGGCTGTTTTTTTTCTTTTCAAGATTTTTATTGTGTTTAAGGAAAGATTTTTTCATTTTTTTCTGAATTGGAGGAGGATAATTCAACAAATACATTTTTATTGAGTAGGAGGGGAGGAAATTTTGATTTTCAGTTTATTCTGAATTGAAAAAGGGACATTTTGTTATTTTTATTATCCTTATAGAACTGGGAGGAAATTTGTGTTTTCAAGTTTTTCTAAAAAGGAAGAGGCACTTTTTAGTTTTGAACGTTTTTATTGAGTTGGGAGAGGGACATATTTCATTTTTCAACATTTTTATTAATGCGCATCGAAATGGAGGATTAATTTTAATTTAGATCATTTAAAACGATAGCGTGGATTTATATTTTTTAACTATTTACTATTGACTATATTGACTATATTTTTTAGAAAACTTCTTATTGACCATTATCACTTTTTCACTCTCATAATTTCAAACAGTAAATAAGACTTTTTCCAAACGTGAATACTAATTCTTGCTCGCTCAAGTTGATAATAATACATACAGAAATAACATCGTCTCTTATTATAGTAGGAATCTTCATAACAGTACCCCAATTATCCGCAAATTCTTATATTTTATTTTAATTATAGGTGCAGTATGAACCAAATATTGATATCAAAAGTCTATCCGTGTGCACATAGAAGCTCGGCTACGTATTGCGATGAGAAATTCAATTTTGAGTTGAAAATAAAAATTAATTGTTTCATGATATTAAATTTCTGATTATGGATTGATAAAGTTTGATTTTAAAAAGTTAACCAATTCCAAAAAAAAATTTAATAGTGATTGAAAAGCGAATTTTTTGCAGAAATGAAAACTTTTCCCCGAGATATGAAGATGCTGAAAAAATTATTACAACGTTAAAATTTGAAATCAATGTGAACTAAAATTTCATTAGAAATTATTTTTCAATTGTATCAAAATATGACATTTAGAAAAAATTTAATTTTTTAAGAATCTTGTATGCAATGACCCCAGTTTTGATAAAAATATACGCTAAAAGTGCATTAAAAATGCATCGAAATAAGGCGTAAGCATGAATTACAGAAAAGTTTCTTAGCCTGTGAAATTTGTTTTTATGCCTTACATTGTTTTTTTTTATTACATCAAGAAGGTAATTGAACATATGCGAAAGCCGCTAGGAGTAAAAACACACGCACGCACGCACGCACGCACGCACGCACGCACGCACGCACGCACGCTCACACAGACACACACACACACACACACACACACACACACACACACACACACACATATATATATATATATATAATTTACAAAAAAAAGAATTAAACAACCACCGCAGGGTCCTACTAAAAGCAACTGCCATCTAAAAAATGTCAACAGCTCCCAGTAGAACCACGGTAAATCACACCTATGGCAACGTCGCACAACCGTGGGATGGGTGGGAACAGGGCACGACGAAATCACAACGACAGGCCGGCGAAACCCTCGTGTGTCTTGAGGACACGAAGCGACCCAAGGATGACAGCTTTCTGCATCCATCTCACAAGTGCCTTGGCATATTTTTGGCACACGGTTATGGCTTCAAGGTTACAAACCAGTGATAGTTTTGCACCTCCGAGAGCACCTATCACAAGGACAATTACTCGTACCGAACACTTTGGGTACAGTCGTTGTAGCTCTCTCTTAACACAATAGCGCCTAGCGATGCGATTTGGCATCACTTCGACGTTGTTTGAAATTTGCGCGTCAATTTGTCGCCTGTGTGTCGCAAACGCACGAACTAACCTAGAGCTTGTCAAGCAAGCTCAGGGGGATTCCCCGCGACCGTTTTCGACACTGCCATTGGTTATTTTGTACTCAGGTAGACCTAAAGTGTTAGTCATATAAAAAAATGCAATTCTGAAACCCTGAATTAAATCAGGCGCTGATAGGTTAAGGTCTTGATTCCTCTCCTCCTTTTCTTTTTCCTTTGCAGTGATGTTGTTTTCGGACGAAGCCAAGAATTTGATCACGAATATAGTTCGTTCCTCGAAGTCTTGGAGAATAATGTCAGGCATCGAGTGCGCAACGGAGACTGCTGCCCGAAAATCGTAGTTCCAGAAAATCTGGCTCTTCTCGTTTTGGACAATTGACTCTATATACCTTGGAGCGTTCGGCAGGGCAGGGTCGCGAGTAACACCGTAAGAGCGACAAAGATGGTAATGTAGTACTCTCATGGCCACATTATGTCTATAGATGTACGTCGTTCCTGAGTGGGTCGGACACCCCGATAGCTTGTGTTCTAGGTACTCAGCCTGTGCATGATGCGCTCTGCACCCATCACTGGGAACTTCTTGACATAAAATGCGGGCACGGTATGCTAAGGTGAAAACGACCACGTCCTGGTATGCAAAAATAAAACCCTCTGTACCTGAATTGAGCCCTGATGATTTGAGGAAAGAAAAAGTTTGCTCCTTCGACAAGGTCTGTTTTTCTACATTTCTGTAAAAGTTTCCGTGGATATGCTTGTCGAGCAGCTGTTTGTGCAATTTTCCAAACTCTGCTTGCTTTACTTCGGCTTTTAGATGTGAAGCATCTAGATGGAGTAATGCACTTTCCTCACTTCTGATGTTGAAATTCAGGCCAAGGGTTTCGGCCGCTGTGCTCCGCGGCTTTGTAAAGGAATGCTCCTTCGCCAATCATCTCGTGATTCCTGACCATCTTTAGAAGAGGATCTCTGCCATTAGCAACGATGTAAGCTGTACATAGCACAATTCGGTTCTGAAGAAACTGGAGATTCAGAAGTCCGCGTCCGCCTTAACGGCGTGAAATGTATAATCGCGGAACAGACGAATCGATATGCAAGCCTTTATGCGTATGCATGATCTTACGTGTGGTGACATCAAGGGCCTTAAGCTTATTCTTCGTCCATTGAACCACCCCAAACGAGAAGAGTAGAACCGGGATAGCAAGGATCTTATTCGCACATACCTTGTTCAACGCCGACAGATTGGAAGACCAAATCTGTCGGAGAAGATGCTTGTATCTGCTTCGGAGAGACTCCTTCACTGATGTTTCGTCCTGAATGCGGCATTGAGGCACGCCCAGATATGTATAGGTCTCTCCAGTATCAATATGTCTAATAACACTTATATCCACAAGCTCAGGGTCCTTGAGAACGCCAGTAATCTTTCCTTTCTTCAGATGAATTTTGGCATACTTGTCCGAAACGAAGTCCATTTCAATCTCTCCTGTGTAGTTCTTGACGATATTTATAGCAGATTGCAGCTTGCTTTTACCAGAGACATAGATCTTCAAGTCATCCATATAAAATACATGAGTGACCTTATGCTCGCGCTGACTAGTGTCGCAACAGAGGTATCCAGGAGAATTTCGTAGTGCGAGAGATAGAGGCAGAAGTGTGATGCAAAAATGCAAAGGGCTCATGGTATCACCTTGAAAGACGCCTCTCTGGAAGGTGACGCTGTTCGTTGTCGGACGGTAATTTCAAGATGATATAGTAATACTAGTTTTCCAAAGAGGCATCAATCTCTCTATGCATCTCACTATGTGCGGATGTACCTTCAAGCTTTTCAACAGACAGATGATAAGCCTATTAGAGGTTGAATCGAAAGCTTTCCGGTAGTCAATCTAGGCCATTGATAGAACGCGCTGATGGACTGCAGCGTCTTCACACACACATCTGTCAATTAGCAGGTCCTCTCGACAGCCTGCTACACCTTCTTTCGGGTCACGTTGTTCGTACATCTCTCGCCATACAGGCTCAATTCGTCGAACAATCCTGTTGTTTAGGACAGCTGTAAAGATCTTATATAGTGTTTAAGCAAGTTATTGGCCTGTAATTCTCTGGGTTGGACAAATTTCCTCTTTTCGGCAGGAGTATAGTGCTTCCTTACACCAGTCACTGCGGAATGGGCTTGATCAACAACCTGGGTCGGAACAGTGTGGCGGAATGAACGTGTCATTTAAATAAATAACACGAGAATTCCAGATCAATCTAAAACATATATACCTAACACCTATATACCCTTCTACCTTATACCCATATACCGACCTACTTTATACCTATATTCCTATTCAGTATTTTCCAAACGAGCAAGTCACGCCTACCCCGAAAGGGAAATGGCTTAATGGCATGTATGTATGTATGTATACCATTAAGCCATTAACCTTTCGGGATAGGCGTGACACTACCCGATTCGGGTAGTGTTTCTAGATGGATAGTTTCTTGTAGTAAATATATATAATAATATATGTATGTATAATAATATATATATACCTGCATGCTATATGAATGCACTTCAATTCACTTCTAAGAACGCAGTATTTCCATACATTTATATGGAAACACTATTTCCATACAAATGAAAATTCAATCAGAAATGTAACCAGACGATTAATTTACATAATTTCTTCGAAAATTGTCGTGCTGACAGACAACGGCGACAGGCAGAAACCGAAGCTAAAATCATTACTCCGCAATCAGTGAGACCATAAACATCGGATCTTGTTGAATTTGGCGACACTCAATTTTTACATAAAAAAATACCTTCCATTTCAGATGAGAATGTCTTCATCAAAATTATCAAAATAAAAAATGTCAAACGACATAATTAATTGCGAGAGACAATCTTGACACTGTTAACCTCGTTATTCCATATATATGTGAAATAACATATATTTGTGTATATTTGTACTCTGATGATGCAATGGAATATTCCATGAATACAGTTGTTGACCAAATTATTCACTAAAGTATTAATCAGTTTGTTCGCTACGTTGCGAAAATGAGGATGGTCTGTACTTTTGTTTTCACTTTAGCGGTTATGGTTAATACTATTGGTAAATAAAATAAAATAATATATCTATAATTCTTATTATAAATTTCATATAATACTTGCCAGAATATATTGACACTGTAAAAACTAGAGAGTTCTTTTTTTACGGCATTATTTGTTTCGCATCCTATTTTTGAAAAGGATAACTTGATGCTGTTATTTTCAGTGTATAAAGAAACGATTCTGGTTACACACCCGGGGTCTCATTGGTGTACCACTTGAAGCTAATTTTTGCCCGTCTTATAGTTTTTACACTCTATGACGTCAAAATGATGACGTCATAGATATACATTGCCATTATATATACCATACATCTATCAATAATGTCCCTCTTTTCCCCCTTGTTGCACAATGTACTATTAAGCTTACCACAGAGAAATTACTTTTTAACATAATAATGCATTTTAAAGCACATCGTAGAGACTAAACAAATTAATTTTGCAATTTCTCGCCAAACAGTTGGACTTATGGACGAAGAGTTGAATTTCAATTAAGACAGAGGAATTTCCAAAAAAATAGCTAATTTTTTTTGGAATAGTAGAATTTTCAAGAAAAGAAGTTGAACCTTCAAGAAAATGGTTTAATTTCTTAATGAAATTGATGGCTTTTTACCAAAAGTTTATTTCCAAATATCAGAAAATTATCAAAACCTCTACATATGAAGTGATTGTTAAATTTGTTTTTATTTTAGACTGAAAGGGAAATTTATTTACTCAAGGTTCTGTCGACCTTAAGGAACACATTCTCATCCAGATACTCGCGCTTCGCGCTCGATATGTGATTTGGAAATCATTTGAACCTTGCGTTCCACGCTCGGTTCTGTGCACCGTATAATAGAAACAAAAAAGTTTGAGCGCACTTACGGCGAGCGATTTGGGCTATTTTAGATTTTCCGTTTTTCAAAATAGTTATTTTTTTCATTTTGAATATATTCTTACAACGAAAATTGATTTTTCCACAGTTTTCCAAAAATTTGATTTCTTTCACTGTCAATGTTATTTTCACGAATAAAATAAAAACTACGCATCCTATCTAAACATGATGGATAACAAATTTGTACCTCTCCTTTGAATGAACAAATGTTGTCTCCGTCATGTTTTAGTTTGTGTTATTCGTCTAAAAATTTATTTTTTCTATTTTCAATGCTGTTTTTTATGAATAAAACAAAAACGACGCGTCATATCAAAAAGTGAATAATAACAAATTTGTAGATCTTTTTTAGGTGCATAATTTTGGTCCAGTCATCTTTTGTCGTATCTTGCACAGTTTCACAGGAAAATGGAATTTTTGATTTCTCATTATTTTGTTGTGCGATCAGAATTTAAATTTCTTATTTTCTGAAAAAGTCATTAGGATATTTTTTTCCTCTTTTTGCTTACTACTCATAACCGTCCATAGAATTTCCAAATCTTCAAAAAAAGTCTTCTCAAAAATTTTCAAAATGTGCTCACTTTTTGAATTTTCATCCAAAATAGCTGGTTAACGAACTTGTTCTTTCTTTTTAGGCCCTAAAAAAGTGTGCCAAAGCACAACCCAATCTGATTATTTTTTCGAAAGTTATCGTGCCTACAGACAGACAGACTACAGACAGACACCTTGGTAAAAACCTTTTTTTCTAGCTCGGGGGGTCTCAAAACGTGGAGATTTGATGAAAACCGACCAAGTCAAATTTTGCATAAAACCAATACCTTCTCATTAGAATGAGAATGTAAAAATGATCAATGTCCTTTGAAATAGATTCAGAAATTGCAATTAAATTATGTGCAATGACGTTGATATAAAAGTGAATAATTGTATACGTATATTATGTGTATTATGTATATTATTAGCTAATATATAAAATCAAGTGGCCTAAAACGAATGATGCTCATGCAAGCCATAGTTTTTGTTCAATCAGCACAAAATTATGCACAAATAGTTTTTAGGCTCTCAGAGAGGACGTAAATATATTGGGTCTAGGGGGAGGGGGGGGGGCAACGCGGTGCACATAAAATCCTGAGTAACTCCTACCTGCTTAAACGGTACCATTTTCGCCTCTGAGACAACCCTACATGTTTATACGGTTGTCTCAGATGAGGTGTAGGGGGTGGGGGGGGGGGGGCAGACAGGGAAAGTAAATGCATTTTCAATATATTTATATATAGACAATAAGGTTCAATGAAGAGACATAACTTAAGTAAAGTCTATTCCAGGAGAATTGTAACGAATTCAGAATAAATAAGAAAAAGTAAACAATAAGTTAAGTTCAATTCAAACACTGTGAGCCTTTATTATTTTCAATTTGAAAGTTTTGACGCCCAACTCTCCTTTATGGAATTTTGAAATAATTGCAATTAAATTCTTCATTTGGCGTAATTGAAATTATTGTTTGCTAAGTGTTATTTGACAGTAAAAGCTGAGTAAAAAGATATTTGCCAAAGAATTGGATATATGAAAAACTGCTTCCTTTATGGAGGTTTTCATATAGCAGAAAATCGTTTATTTTGATCTTGGTTATTGAAGAGTTTATGCACTCGTCTTCTACCAAAAATGAATGTTTATTCAACAAAACACTGTATGGTGGAGAGCTATTATGATTGAAAATAATCTCTCATCAATTCTAATGAATCATCAGAAAGATAGTTTCTGCAAAGAAACGTTAAACTTAGCTGAAGGTATTAGACATAAATGTGTTGAACAAAAAGAAAGAATCTTCTATTTCTTTTTATAGAATGCAGTTCACAGCCCGACGAAAAAGTTCATGTCAAACGTAATCCTGGCCCGTCTTCTTCTTCTGCTGCTCGCCATAAACATTTGCCTGACCGGATTTCTCCAGAGGAGGCTCCTTTTTGTGGCAGGTCCAGGTTTCCTGCTAGCAGGAGTCCTAATGGCGAACGCGACCCTGGTTCTTCTTCCGCCAGACAACATTCACCTGACCGGGCATCTAATCAGGATCCTCCAATTCGCGCGAGATCCATTTCTCCTCTGGGCAGGTTTCCTTCAGAACGAGTACTTGGATGTGCAATAGAAGAACTTGGATATGTTCGACTTATTCCTTGTACAAATCAAAACCAGCAATTTGAATTTCGTAGATACGTTATACCTGCCGGTATGCCAATTATATTTCGAGCAGGACCAAATCGATTTGTGCCCGTACCAATCCGAGAATATATTGTATTATCAACATCCAATGATGACATTTTTGCAATATTGGATTTCAATGGGACTCTTCGTGGAATTTATAGGCCTGATGGATATCGTTCGCGAATAAAAATAAATATGATAAGCGGCACAGTTGATAATTTGACTCCAGATGAAAAAAGGGATTGTCCAGTAGGCAAAAGTCAACCAATCCTCTCAAAAAGTTTCATTACAGCTTCTGCAAATTACGATTCACTACAGTCTGAACGGAATCCCAATATCGAACGTAAGCCTGGCCCTTCTTCTTCTTCTGCCAGACAACATTCTCCTGACCGGACATCTCCTCAGGAGCCTTCTCTTCGTGCCAGTTCCATATCGTGTCCGGGCAGGCCTCCTTCAGATGGAGCACTTGGATATACAATGGAACAACTTGGATCTGTTCAGCTTATTCCTTGCACAAATCAGAACCAGCGATTTGAATTTCGAAGATACGTGTTTCCTACCGGTAAACCAATTCGAATGCGAATAGATGAGCAGAACTTTGCGTTTTGGCCATCTCAAGAATATATTGTATTATCAACATATAATGGTGAAGTTTTTGCAATATTGGACTATAGTGAGACTCTTCGTGGCATTTATCGGACAGATAAGAAAAGGTCGCGAGTAAAAATAAATATGATAAGCGGCGCAGTTGATAATTTGACTCCAGATGAAAGAAGGGATTGTCCATTAGGCAAAGGGCAACCATTCTTCTCAAGGAATTTCATTAAAACTTATGCAAATTACGATTCACTACAGTCTGAACGGCATCCCAATGTCGAACGTAATCCTAGTCCTTCTTCTAGTGCCAGACAGTCCAGGTCTCCTCCAGGCAGGCCTCCTTCTCATGAAGTACTTGGACATACACTTGCAAAACTTGGATATATTCGGCTTATTTCCCAGACAAATCCGAACCGGCAATTTGAATTTCGAAGATATGTTATTCCTGCCGGTTTACCAATTAAATTGCGTGCGGAAAAGAATAAATATGTGCCCGTGCCGACCCGAGAACATATTGTTTTATCGACATCCAATGGTGAAGTTTTTGCAATAATGGAATATAGTGGGATTCTTCTTGGGATATATAAGGTAGATGAATATAGATCGAGAATAAAAATAAACATGATAAGCGGTGCAGTTGAAGATATGACCGTAATTGAAATGAGGGAATGTCCTGTGGGCAAATATTACCCAATCTCTCCACGTCGGTTTAAAGAAGTTGCTTCCAATGAAGATAGTCTACAGCATGTGTATCATTAATTCAATAGAAGAAAGATAAGCTTAAATATACTATTCTTTGTAATCCGCAGTCGGAACAAAATTAAAGAAAAATATTTAAATGGAAATGTATCATAGTTATCATGGCTCCTTTTGATTTATCTTTTCTAATTCCCAGAAGGCAATTCAAAATTTTTTTTTTGAATATTCAAAATTCATTTTTTTCTTTTTCGTCTATCATTTGGTAAAAAACTGTCCGACTGCTATTATTTTTTGGATTCAATGCGCATGAGTATGTGCAAGCGAGAAATGATTCATAAGTGATATTTTTTGTTATAAAAATTATAATATCAAATGAAATGATATTTTCATCATTCGATTCCATCATTCGATTCATCATTCGATCATCGATCATTCGATTTCAAGTAAAATTTTGACAAAAAATTACTCCTTCTTATTGACAATGTATATTGGACTTCATTGAAATTAAATTAAAAATAGTTTTCTATCTAATTTTTTTTTTAAGATCATTTTATTTGGAATGAAAAAATTAATATTGTTTAAATTTCACTTACATTGAATTAAAAATTATTTTTAATTTTTTTTCAATTGCAATTATTGTATTGTAACTTTAATCTCTCCCTTTCATGGGTTCGGGGCCTCCGCTCCCTGTACATGAATTTAAATTTCATCGTTAGTCTAACTTAACCACTGCTTATATTTTAAATTAATTGAATTTCATTAAAAACTTTTTAAAATTTGTATTTAAATTAAAAATTAATATTTATTAAATTTAATTCAAATGGAATTAAAAATTATTTTAAATTGTTTTTTTTTTTAAATTTCATATATATTGAATATTACTTTATTTTCTTTCATTCAAAATTAGAAAAAAAATGAAATAAACAAAATTTCATCAAATTTTTTTTGAAGACACTTAATTAGTTTAGAAACCTTTTCAAAGTTTAAAGAAAATTCATTCAAATCGAAAATTAAAATGTTTGAAAAATTTCATTTTAAATTTAACATTTTTTTAATTTCTGTATATTGGAAATTAGTATTTTTTAAATTCATAAAATTTTATTTTTAATTGAAATTTTTTCATTTATTTTTTGATGCAATTAATTAGTTTTCCAATAAAATATTTCAAATAAAAAAAAAAAGATTAAAATTGATTCAATTTCATTAAATTAATTAAATTTCATATGAATTGAATATAAATCAAAATTGAGGACTTCCGTTTCCCGCGTGAAAGTGTGTGGCAGCGGTGACATTTGGTGCTGAGTTTTTCTGATAATTGCGGTGAAATTTGAGGTAAGTGGATTGTGGATGTATGTAGAGGGGTCCGTTTGTGAGGAATTGTTTGAGAGATTGAAAGATTAGCAAAGGGGTGAGGATATTTTTGGGGATCAAGACAGATTTGTATAGAAGTTGAGGTTAGGTGGGTTTGAGGTTTGTGACAGGGTGGGAGGTCCAGGTTGGTCGTAGCAGGGCAGGGTAGAGAAGGAGAGAGGCAAGGCAGGTAGACACGACGATATATAGGGACAGAAAACGATAGAAGGCGGGATTTTTCGAATTGGATTCATGACTACTGGAGCGAATACTATCAAGGAAAGCAGGGATTCAGATCAGGAAGTTTTCAGTACACCGAAAGGGGAGAACAAAGAAAGGAGGGCAAGGGAAAAGTATACGAAAACGGTAGAAAAGGATAGATTGAGGGCGAAGAGCGTGGGGTCGATTGAGGAATTTATCAAAGGAAGAGAGGAGAGAGGGGAAGTATTGAAGACAAGGAAGATATAGGATCAAGCTTGAAAAATCCAAAAGTGTAAAGATCGCTGCTGGAAAAACATGGTTTTGTAGAGAAGGATGAGAAAAATAAGGGGACAGAAAGAGATAGAGCTGAGGCTAAAGATCCGATAGAAAAGAAAAGATTGAAAGAAACGCGAGAAATGATGATAGAAGTAATGGGGATGCATGAAGAAAAGCAGGAGAAAAGGGTAGAGAAAACCAGGAAAGAAATTAGGCAATAAATGGCCGAAACAAGGTAAGAAATGAGGAAATGGGAAGAAATCAGCGAAATGTTAGACAAAACGATGCAGATGTTAGAGCAAAGGCTAGAAAAGAAGAAAGAGCCTTATAAAAAGGTAGATGAGTTGGAAGGTAGAATAAAAAAAATTGAAAGCTCAAACCGTGAGCTTGGAGGTGGGGAGAGTGGGAATAAGGAGAAAGAAAGGCTGAGAAAAATAGGAAAAAGGATAGAAAAAAAAGAGAGAGAAGAAAGAAGACGAAACATAGTGATAAAGGGTCTAAGATTAGAGGGGAAGAAGTGGAAGAAGTACTAAAATGGATTGATGCTAAGGTAGAGATAGAGGAAGTGCGAAGTGTAGGAAGGGAACAGCGAAGAAGTGAGAAAATGGTACTAGTGAAACTAAAGAAATGGGAACATAAGAAGGAAGTGATGACAAATAACAGGGTGTTATATGGAAGTTCGGAGAGAATAGAGGATGATTTGACATGGATAGAAAGAAGCATGCAGTATAAGTTAAGGAAAATAGCGGAAGAGTAAAAAAAAAAGGGAAAAAGGGAAAAAGGACATGGGTTGCGAATGGGAGATTACAGATAGAAGGTGCATGGTGGAATTGGGACGAGGGCAGGGAAGAGTTGGTGAAAAATGAGGTATCGGGAAACTAGGAGAGAAAGGAACGGAAGGTAAAGAAATAACAAATAGTGAGAAACCAAAAGAGACGAGAAACGCAAGTAGGGAAGATTGGAGGATATACTACTGGAATATTGCAAGCTTAATAGGAAAAGATAGGGAGTTTATGAGAAATTTGACACAATGGATTGTAGTAGTGATGATGGAGACGCGGCTTGATGAAAAGGGATGGGAAAGAGTAAAGGGATGATTACCAGGAGGTTACAAATGGAAGGTTCAAAATGCAAAGAGGAACAATGAAAAGGGCAGAGCGATGGAAGGAATGGTAATGGGAGTAAGGAACGAATTTAGAACAGAGAATGATAAAAAAGAGTTGAAGGAACACAAAGAAGGATTGATAGTAGAAGAGATAAATATGGGAGGAGAGAGGTGGAAGATAGTGGGGGTTTATGTGAACGGTGAAATGCAGGAGAAATCAGAGGAGATGCGAGAACTGATGGAAGAAAATGAGCCAGGGGTTAGGCTTATAATAAGAGGTGATTTTAATGCGAGAACGGGAGACAGAGGAGGAAGGGAATGGGATGGACAGCGAGGTGGAAAATCCGAAGACAAGATACTGAATGGGGAGGGAAAGAAGTTGTTAAAGAACCTAGGCGAGATGGGATGATTTAGCCTAAACGGAAGTATAGAGAGGGATGAGGAAGGGGAATATACACGTTCAGGAGGAAAGAGGGAAACGGTAATTGATTATGTGGTAGTGGACGACGAAGTAAGAGAGAAGGTTGAGAAACTGTAGGTGGGGAACTATATAGATTCGGATCACTCTTCCATAATAGTAACAGTAGAGGGAGAAATAAGTAATAACAATTAGGCTAAAAAGGAAGCAAAAGTGAAAAGAGTAGGAAGAGAGGATTGGTCAATGGAAGGTAAAGAACAGCTCAATGGAAAAGTCAGGAATATTGAAATAGGAGATGGAAATGTAAACGAGGAAATGGAAATAATGGTAGGAGAAATAAAAGGAGTATTAGAGTGCACGAGCAAGAAAGAAGTTAATGAAGGAGGTAGGAGGGCAAGTAGGAGATAGTTTCTGGTTGGTGAGAGGGGTAAGGCAGCGATGCCCTCTTGAACTGAAAAATTAAAATTTTCAAAGCTTCATTTTCAATTGCATTTCTTAAATTTCTTTTCAATTGAAAAGGAAAAATTTGTAAAAAGGACATAAATCTAAAAAATGCAATTACATGGGCAATTTTGTTTACATTTTTAGAAGAGGGAGAAGAAAAAAGTTACAAACTAATTCTATTAATCATTCATCCCTTATAAGTTCTCTTATTGCAGAGATATTTACAAAAAATCTATATAATCTTCTAACGTCGCCATCGTTTTCTGCGTTCAGAATGTTTAATATTTGTTCGCTTGCACTTATGTCTAATGTCTGATCTATTAACCATTTCCTAGCCTCAGCGTACATTGGACATTCTACCAATACATGAAATAAAGTTTCTCGACGAGGTTGAAAGCAAAGTGTACAACTTTAATCCGGGTTCAACTTAATACGCTTGTCATAAATGTGGATTCTAGGCATTCTAGTTGTTATTAACCGGCATTGCGCCATTACTTTTGTCCACAGAGTAGAAGTACCTTTTTTTAAATAACTCAAATTGGTATTATTAAATCCTCTGAGGTTAGGGTACACTTCTGAACTACCCGAGCCTATGACTCTTATAATGTCATTACACAGAAAGCTTTCTTAGTATAAGTTCAAAAGATCGTCTTTTCTCGCAATGAGACCAGCTAAATTATTGAAATCAGCTAGTGATACCCTTATTTGAGGTCTGTTTGCGAGATCAACCAATCTATTGAAGCATATTCTAGGCAGCCTACTCTCATCCATGTTACTTATTTTTTCCATCCACTTAAAGACTCTGTTCACCACCTCACTTGAGAGGGGTGAAGCCTGTGTTTCGCTTCGCATCGCATAATTAGGGCAATATTTCGCAAATCTAGAATTCTTTTATAATATGCTAATTGAACCTCATCAATTTCGTCCAAGTATCTGAGACCCCATACCTCGATACTGTAGAAGAGTACACTGACCGTTAACGAATAAAAAAGTGTTTCTTTAGTGCTCCAGTTATTCGACTTCGTTGCGGAGATTATTTTATCTACCGACGCTATCGCTATTTTTGTCGAGGATTTTGCCTTATTTAGAGCTTGCAAGAATACCCCTGAACTAGAAAAATTTGTCCCCAAATAATTAAATACACTTACAATCCTTTATGGAAGATCAATATTTTTGATTTACTCTTATTAATCTGTAGTTTTTTAGATTCACAGTATTCCTCTAATATTGATATTTTATTACGCAGGTCCGTCTATGATTCGGCAAATATTACAAGGTCATCCGCATACGCAATATTTATTATTTCATGATTATGATCAATAGAGATACCTCGAGCGCCATTAGCGTAAAAGAAATCTTCGATATCGTTCAAAAATAAGGCAAAGAAGATTGGGCTGAGAATTTCCCCCTGCAAGACCCCCTCTGTTATCTCAACTGTGTCCGTCACACCATCAGCTGTGCGGACTGAAAGTACAGCCCTATCATAAAGATTTTTGCGAATTCTAATAAATTTAGAACTAATTCCAATGTCAAACAGCTTCTGCCAAAACAGTGAGTGATTCACAGATGGAAAGGCCCTTACGAAGTCAATAAAGAATCTGTAAACCTTTCTTCCTGGCCTGCTAAGGTGAATTTGAGCAATAGAGTTGATAATAAAAATATTATCGATACAACCCCTACCTCTTCTGAATCCTGACTGAAATTCGTGAAGAATACCCGTTATATCAATCCATTTAATTAGCCTTTCATATAATATTTGGGTGAAGATTTTTGTGATTGTGTTCAGAAGAGATATGGGTCTGTAGTTTAATGGATCTTTTGAATCACCCTTTTTATGCAGCATTACAGTATGCGAATGCGTCCAGGAAGAAGGTACTTTCTCGTCTTCCAAAACTCTATTGAAAAGATTTTGTAATTGCAATAGCCCATTATTGGGCAAGTTTGAAAAAAATTCATTACATATGCCATCTGAACCTGGCGATTTTCCTGTCTTACATTTCATTAAACTAGTATTAATTTCCTCCAATGTAATCCAATGATCAAACAGAGTGTGTCTTGCATCACACATGGTTAACTCTAATATGACACGTGGAGTAGATAAACTCATATAAAAATCAAACCATTCACTTAAGTTGATCACATTTGTCATAGGTTTTTTTGATCTGTACTTATTTATGAAAGACCAAAAGTGCCTACTATCGCTACATGCTTTAATTGCCTCTATAACATAGTTCTCGTGTACTTTTTGTTTATCTTTCAATAAGTTTTTATACTTCGTTTTTTCAGCTGCAACATTTTGTACTAACTGTTGATTCATAAATTTATTTTTAACACATTTTCTCAAGAGCCGCCTTACTCCACGTTTAGCCTCTGTACAATCCTTATCATGCCATGGTTTTTTATACTTGTTTTTACTGTTTGCATAAGGCTTTTTTTCCAACATACCAAGTTTCTGAGCCTCGTCGTAGATGGTTTTAGTAATATTACTATTTAACTCATCTACGGTACTATTACTTTGACTGTCTATAAGTTTAACTTCCATGCTTTGTTCGTACTTAGTACTCTGCTCTTCTCACCATCTTAAAGGCTCAAAAACTCCGAATGTCGATATGTCGGCGATTGAATCCTGACATATAAAGGTCTCTAGCGCCACAGGCATATGATCCGAAGATGTAACAATATTCATAACTTTAAAGTCTTTTATAATATCCATATGCATCCAGTCACATGCAATTACATAAATCAATAACACTTGGACGCTGCGAACTACAATAACATGTGAAACAACCAGGTCTATCCCCCGTGCATCTACCATTTACAATTATAAGTCCATTGTTTTCTAAATTCTATATTAAATCCTTTCCTCTTTTATTAACTGCCTGGTCTAACGACAGCCTATCAGGATACAACACGTTTCCTTCTGCAAGTGCGTCTCTCTCTAGAGATCCGAGGTTTCCTATTCTAGAATTGAAATCCCCCCCTCCCCCCCACCACCACCACCGGCAATTTAGGATATTTATAGTAAGCGTCCTGTAATGCCGAGTTAAGACCCATGACAGAAATACCAAGATTGGATTGTGGTGAAAAGTATACTACTATTATTAAGAACTCAATTTCGTTTGAGAAAATCCTATCCATTAGTAATTCGGTCTTGGACCTCAGCATTTCATGTTCGAAGAGATTCCTATTGTACGCAATAATAATACCCCCCTTCGCTCTACCTCTAGAATGCTCTCTGATAGCATATGAATATTCTAAATTTTACTGCGATAGATAATAATCAGCCGGTGATATAGTAAGAGGAGACGTAATCCAGGTTTCAGTGAAACAAAGTATATCCGTGGATCCTACAAATGGCGCTATATCTACATTATTTATGAATCCCCTTACATTCCAAAAAATTATCCAGAGATTTGAACTATCAAACTTTTTGTCTTCCTCTTTTACAATACTTTTATTAAGATCTGCCTCCTTTGCCGTTGACTCCTTGTCCCATTTCTCTTCTGTTTTGGATTGCTAGACTCTATTTGCCTTCCTAGTTCGTGACTGTCGATGAGTTTCATTCCCTTGCTGGTCTGCTGTTGAATCCGAGAGTGAGCTGGACGAATCCCCACGAGGACGCCCGAGTGGCTTCTTAGTTGTAACCGTGTTGATATTCAAAACAAAGTTTTCCAGTGTGCCACCTTTCTTAGCTGATGTAACAAAGAACCGTTTTGGATTTTCTGGTGTTCTATGTCCCTCCAATCTGCTTGGGCTACTTTGATAAGCACTTGCTGACTGCATCCCTTCCAAAATGCTCTGGATTTCCTGTTCAGCAACCTGTTTTTTATCTCTGTATAAAACCGTACCGCTAATTGTGACAGATTCTCCTTTTTGTTTTAGGGCATTCTTCACTTTTACCAGGGATTTAATAATTCACCTTTCCTCCACCGGGATGTCATTCGAGACAGCCAGGTTGTATTTCCTGAATTCATCGACTTTCTCAAAAATTAGTTTCTTCCATCGTGGAGCTATAAATTTAACTACTATTGGTCTGTCTTTGGTAGGATCATATTGACCTACCCGGTATACTGTTATGATACATATGTCTGGGATGCTAACGCCGACCTTGGCGAAGAGCTGCTTGATTACCGTGATAAGGCTTTTGTTTGATTCCTCATTTTCTGGTACCCTGAAAATCATCAAGTTGCTTGCGATTTCATTTTTCTCCTTGGAAGTTATTTTTTGATCAATCCGTTTCATTTTTTCTTCCACTTCATCGATTCTTTCCACATGTGACGTTTGTGACGATTTTATAATGTCTATGTCCTTTTGGATTTTTTCATTTGAGGACGTGAGCACTTTTATGTTATCTAGTATTTGCTGCAACTTCTGACCAGTCGTCTCAGCTTCCGACATTTTTTTGATTTCCAATCAATTAACACTTCACTATTCAATAAATGAACTATAATCTCGAAAAAGCCACATCAACCCTTGATTTCCACACACCACTCAGCATTCACTAACTTGCGGAAAATCCAGAATTAGATTTAGATTCGAGCGGAACGAACGAAAACACGTCCGACTCGATCGGCTGTCAACACGAGACTCAATTAAAACATATATATTTTTATGATGTTGGAAAAGTTTTTTTTTCTCGAAAATCTTGTGAATAAATTCTTTTAATGCATTAAAATCTTGCAAGTTCTCGTGAAATTACGCGAAATCTGATTAAATTTCCTGGAGTACTGAAAAACTTATTTTAAATACCTTGATAACCTTAATAACCTTTTGATTTTTCTATAAAAAAAATGAACGCTATTTTGTAGGTTTACTGTATGTATATCATACAATTCCATAGACCATGAACTTGCGAATCAATAATCACGAATATCCAATACAATTTTCCAATATAATTACTATTTTCTTTGGATAAATCTAACCCGACGATTCATTTATTTTTTCCCTGTGAGGAAAATTCTTATCGCTAACATAATATAATCTGAAGTATACTGTACAATTTTTACAAATTATCTACAAAAAAATTGAAAAAGAACAGCGTAAGCTGCTTCTTAAAACTTCAATATTGCGGTTTAAATGATGTAGGAATATAAGTTTGAACAGTTTATTGCCCAGGAAAAAAGAACCCATTGAAAATGCGACTCCGTGAATTGCGTATATGTCATTTGCAGATTGAGATTTTTGGAACTGAATTGGTTTGCGACAATGTGAATCGGTCAATTTCTCGAATGGTTTTGAATCTGCAATGTACTACAATGTCCATTTAAAGGAAAGTCATATTGAATCGGTTTACTTCTTTTTGAATGGGACCGATTGTTGTCAGGTTAGACATTCATATTTCACATGATTTTCAAAATTCATAAATTATTGATAGATTGAGAAAAATCATAAGCAAGGCTACTAGATTCCTTTTGCTATTTCAGTTCTAGAGAGTGTGAAGGCTTTTGTGGCTTGTAAGTCCGCCAAAAAAATGATAACAAGTAAAATTCTGTTAAAAACCAATCGGCGGCAATCTGGAATTCCAGTGACAGATACGCTATTCAAACGACTTCGAAACCCATTCAAAGCAAGTGAATGGATTTTTGTTTCCTGGGTGGAAATATAAAACAGATTACAATAGTGGATTCACGTCGTCTAGGTTTCAGACTCTCGCTTATATTGCCGTCGCTCGCCAATCGCTTTGCTTACGCCCTCTTACGGTTGATAGTTGAAGTCAAGTCCCGCGTAATACAAAAAATGTTTTTATTTTAATCGAAACTCTACATTCGGCCATTCCGAATTATGATAAGCCTCGTATGACCCATACTACAATTATTACATTCATCTATCCATGGTTTCATAAACTCCGCACAGGTACTTGCACTTACAGGCCCTTCGCAAAACCCTACGCTTTTCACATCATAAGTATAATTAGATTTCGCGAATTCAACTCTATACGGACCGTAAAATTTTGCTTTCATTTTTCGGCCGGGTCCCAATTGTGTGCGTTTGATCGCGATCAGATCTCCTCCCTTATAATGGGTAGCTTTACGCCGCCTGAGATTGTAACTGTGACGGTTTTCTTCTTGGACCTTCATGATTTGTTCCTTTGCCTTCTTCCGGAGATCTTCTCGATTTTCTTTGAATCCTGTTTGAATTTCCTCTTCCAGAATCTTTTTTAACATTAACTCACCTTCTGCTCTCATCTGGACTCCAGAGAGAAGTTCAAAACGAGTCATGCCAATGCTTCTCTGGAATGTTTAGTTCAATACCAACTGGAGACGTTCCATATGACGATACCACTTGGATGGATCGTCCATTGACAGTTTCGTTAACACTGGAATTATAGTCCTGTTCAACCTTTCCACTTGACCATTCGCCCGTGGAAGTCCTGTCGTTACAGTTAAGTAATTAATTCCTTGCTCCTTACAGTAAGAATTAAACTCGTCTGAGGTAAAAGCTGAACCTTTATTTGAGATAATCAAGGACGGATTACGAAAAATGACCTTTTGACCCTCCAATTTTTTTAGCACTTCTTTCGCTCCCGTCGATTACGTTGGGTAGAGCCAGGTGACTTTCGTAAATCCATTGATGACAGCTAAAACATGATGATATCGTTTACTGGTAATCGCCAATGGCCCTAGGTGGTCAATGTGATACGCCTGTAGTGGTATGCTATCCTTTGTCAAAGGGTCCAGATAACCCTCCTGTTTTCCTTGTTTCTTGTTCCCAAGGATACATTTTACACAGTTAGAAATAACCTTTTCTATCTTTTGTTTCGGACCTAAATATCTAGTTGTCTTAGCTAAATGTTGCCATCTAGAAATTACATAGACGCATTAGATAGAAATTAAGGTAACACAGCATAAAAAACTAAAAATTGATTTTTTTCCGCATTAGATCCCTATCTACGCGGACGGTCGCGTAAATTTATATTATTACAATTCGCATGCTATCAAAAAATAATTCATAAGCAATTCTTAGCTCTCTTTTGCTTGGACAACATTTGTCTCATTATTTTTCTTCGTAGATTGCGTCGTTTGTCGAAAAATTCATTTATTGTTAATTCCTAATGCTGTTTTTTACGAACTTATACAAAAACTATGTGTCCTTTCGAAAAGTGATTATTAGCAGATTTGTAGATCTTTTTTTAATTTAAAATTTTTGCTAATACATCGTTTTCCATGAAATCATTTTTTGTGCGTTCAAAATTTTAATTTTCGCTTTTCAAGGAAATTAGGAAAGATCTGATGACAATCTTATACCGTGTCCAAATAGCAATTTTTTTTCTTACTTTTTTCATATCGTACGTTGTTTGGCTTGAAATTTTCATTTTCATTCGTTTTTTTTTAATTTTGTAAATACTATGTATGTATGTATGTATGTATGTATGTATGTATGTATGTATGTATATACCATTAGGCCATAGGGGAGGGGGTGGGAAGATGGAGGCGGAGAGGGAACGGTATTTTAGAATGAATGGACTGCAGATGGATGAACTGAGAATGATGCACGAGGAAGGAAGGTTTATGACTTGGTTAAGCAAAACAGCATGGAGAGAGAGAAGACAGAAGAGGAAGACGGAAGAGAGTCAAGATTGAACGAGAACTATGTGTGGATTATGCCAAGGGCAAGAGCGCAATATTTGTGTGTGAGAGGAGAGAAAGGAAGTCAGGAAATTTTAGCGAGGATGAGGTGTCGGTGTATGGAGGGTTTCAATAGGTTCTGGCTCTCTCGGGAGAAGAGGATGTGTGAACTGTGTGGAAAGGGGGATGCAAGAGTGGAGCACTGGTTGCAGGAGTGCGTGGAGGTGGTTGTGAAATATGGTCAGGAGTAGATAGCGAATCACATCGTAGTCAAGGGGTCGGTTTAATTATGAATGGAAAAGCCAAACAACATCTGAAATATCATGATTTTGTATCACCCAGATTGCTATGGGCTAGAATGAAGGTAGGAATCAGAAGATTATTTATCGTAGCGTGCTACGCACCAGTTGATAGCGATTCGAGGGAAATTAAGGACGCCTTCTGGGATACTTTAAATGATACAATAAGTACTTGCGACCAAGGTGAAAGAATAATTCTGCTAGGAGATATGAACGGATGGGTCGGCGTCCAACTTCAGGATACAGATACCGAAAGGGTGCTAGTTAAATTTGTGGATCCAAAAAAAAAAATTATAACGGGGAAAAATTAGTTAGCTTATGCTTAGAGAAGGGCCTATTCATTAAAAATACCTGGTTTCGACATAAAATGATCCATACTTACACCTGGTGTAATGGAAATAACCGCAGTATAATTGACTTCGTTATTGCAGATGAAAGGCTAAGAGAACTAGTTACAGATACAAGAGTCATGAGGGGGGCCGAATGCAATACTGATCATTACCTTTTAGTCTCCAAAATGAACTTAGGGCGGGAATGGAGAACAAAGAGAACAGAAAAAAAACGAAATAAACGCGAATAAAAATTGAAAATTTACAGAAACAGGAAGTACGAATAGATTTTTAGAACAAGATAAACGAACGCATAGATAAGGCAATTTGGGAGCCGCTTGAAAGCAATAAAGATATAGAGGGCGCGTGGGATTTATTACGGGATACCATTGTTAAAAACTGCGATTGAAGTGTGTGGTACGGAGATGGTAGGAAGAAAGTTTGGCGATGCGGGGTGGAATGATGAAACTAAGGCAGCCCAAAAAGAAAAAAGAGAAGCGTACAATAAAACGCTGAACATGACAGGTCTTAACGGTGAGAAGAGAAATAGGCTCAAAACTAATTAGAGACACAAAAACAGGAAAGTTAAACGACTAGTCAAGGAGAGTAAACATAAAATCAGAACAAAAGAAGAGACGAAAATACAAAACGACTTTGAGGGAATTATGAAACTATTATTTAAACTGTTGAAGGAAAGTAAAAGTACAGAGCTTGTCAGCTTGAGAAACGGCGAAGGTGAGATGCTGTATGATATAGACGGGATGGTAGACGCTTCAAAAGCCTCTTTTAAAGAACTATTAGGAGGTGAAGATATAGGGCAACAGAACTGCGACATAGAACATAATGCATTAGAAAACCCAATTGAAAAAGTCTATGTCACTGAGGCTAGACATATAGTTAAGAACTTAAAAAACGGTAAGGCTGCTGGTGTAGACAGTATTAGTGCTGAAATGCGTACCAATATACGAATCGTTAGAATCTGTGAAAGAGACGCTAATCCTGAGAGACATAAGAAGCCATAGAAACACAAGAGCTTGCATGAAAAAAATGCATGGACGTGAAGGAAGCTAAAATAGTATGCCAGGACAGAAAAGTGTGACGACAAATAGTTTGTAAACAGAGTGACAATAGAGTGAATCATGCCTGAAACAGAGGAACTTGGATACTAATGGGCCCATGTGGGGAACCACACTTAAAAATTTTGTGAGGCTCTTCACTTGGGGTGATCGCTAGAGAGATTGATCAGCAACCTGGGTCGGAGCAGCGTTGCGGAATGAACGGTTCATTTAAATAAATAACACGAGAATCCCAGATCAATCTAAAATATCTATACCTAACACCTACATACCTATCTACCGTATACCTTTATACCCACCTACACATGTCTGTTTACCAACCGAGCAAGTCACGCCTACCCAAAAAGCGAAATGACTTAATGGTATAATAATAATAATAATAATAGGCGTAGGGATGTGGCGACCCCATCGCCCGAGAGCTCCGGCTCTTGCAGTCAGCCGCGTTGCTTTGGGCTAACTCCCCAATGCAACGAATTATGCGGTTACGACACAAGTATCGCGCAGTGCCACCCACAATAGGCCTCTCTCGGATGGAGGCCATGGTTCAGTTGGGAGTGGCAATAGGAACGAACCGAGGCGACGACCAGGCAATGACCCCGGACAAACGCTAGAACATCGATTTAAATGGTCGGACCAACTCAGGAGGGACCTTCTTACCTGTTGGCAAAGAAGCTCACCGGCGCGGAGAGGATTCATGAAGAGGTTGCATGACCGTTGTGGCAATATGCACCCGGAATATGCTCATAAAACGCCTCAGTATTTGAGAGATCAGGTATCCTTCTTGCGAAAAAACGGATATGAAGCTCTTTATCAACAGGAAGAGGAGCAACATCCTCCAGCGAACATTCCACCCGTTCCAGCAAGACCACCTTTGCAGATAGCCGGTAATGCCAGCATGAGAAGTAGGAGATCTATCCACCAAAAAGTCTTCCTCAGGATGGACAAATTAGCTGAAGCTAATACTGCTCTCCGCGATTTTCTCCCTGAAGATGTTAACCTCTGGAATCTGAACTGTGCAGTTTACGAGAAGGCGGTTTCCCTGCTTAGCGACGATAGAAGTAACGATACTTCGGTACGTCTGAGTAAGACACGCGAGCGTATTGCACAGCTTCAGTTCAAAATTGAAACGGCGAGACGGAATGCATCAAATGTTCAGTGTGTGATTAGCTACATAACATCAAATAAAAAGTTCATTCCAAAAGTTAGGGCAATTGCTCGAAACTTGAGGAAAGCAAATCACACGCTGAACAAATGTAAACTGTCGACCATCAAGCAGCACTGGACGCAAAAAATAAGATGTCTTTCAACAGCGAAACAGCCCCTTGAACGGCGAGTCAAGTGGATTCAAGAAAATTCCACCTTTTCTATTAATCCTTCCCGTCTGTTCAATAAAGCGTCGTGTGTAGTTGAAAATCCGCCTAGTCGAGAAGAGATTCAAGTCTTCTGGGAGCAAGTATATGGAGATACTTATCAGCTAAATGAAGACGCTTCTGATATATCACTCTTTCGTAACTTTTGCCAAAGGCAAAGGTTACAAGGTCCAGAAGAAGAGTGTCCACTAATTACTGCTGAAGAAGTGAAGAAAGTTATCGTTAGAACTAAGAACTTTTCAGCGCCAGGGCCAGATAAAATCAACAACTTTTGGTGGAAGAAGTTTACTTCTACGCACCAACATCTAGCTCGTATATTTACTACTTTCTTAAACGGAGAACAACCCGTCCCGCAGTGGCTAGTGGAAGGACGCACGGTATTGATCCCTAAGACCGGAGATTTGTCAAGTCCAAAGAACTACAGGCCCATAGCTTGTTTAAACACCAGCTACAAGCTATTTACTGGCATCCTCAAAGAGAGGATATCAACATCTATCGAGCCGGTATGGAGTGTAATAGTCGAACAACGTGGATGCAAGAGAGGGCTGGCAGGTTGCAGGGAGAACCTGTTAATAGACAGGTGTATTACTCAGGACTCGATCAGGTATCGATGCAATCTGTCCATGGCTTGGATTGATTACCGTAAGGCATTCGATAACACGAACCATGAGTTACTTATTAAGCTTCTTGAGTGCATGGAGGTGCATCCAAAAATAGTGAGATGCATAAAAGAGCTTATACTCTTGTGGAGGACAAGATTTGTCATAACATCTGACAAAAGACAAGTGACTACAAGCTGTATCACATATAAGAGGGGGGTCTTTCAAGGAGACTCTCTAAGTCCGATACTTTTCTGCATCTCCCTCTTGCCTCTATCTATTGTGCTCCGAGGCAAAAGCTCTGGATACCTATGTGGCCCGCCGAACAGAAGAGAATATAAGGTCAACCACCTTTTATACATGGACGACCTTAAACTGTTTGCTTCCTCAAAAAAGGACCTTAACATCCTTGTAGATGCGGTAAATAGGTATTCTAAAGCGATTGGCATGAGCTACAGACTGGACAAGTGTGCCTGCGTCCACCTACACCAAGGAAGACTAGAAACTACATCATCCCGTGACGATCAGGATGTTCAACTCATAGGCGGAAATACCATTCAACATCTTGGTATTGGACAAACATATACATATCTTGGAATACCGCAAGCGGAAACCCAAAATGTGCATGATTTAAAAACGGCCCTTGGAAAAAGGTATCGCCAAATGCTCAGAAAAATTTGGGCTTCCGAATTATCTGGAAAGAATAAAATCCAGGCGACCAATATGCTGGCCGTTCCTATACTGCTCTATACGTTTGCTGCAGTAAAATGGAACGTCGATGAGTTGAAGCAACTTGATCGAAGCACACGCAAGATGATGACAATACACCGAAGTCTTCATCCTAGATCTTCCGTACCTCGGATATATCTCCCTCGCGATAAAGGGGGTAGAGGCTTGCTAAGCTTGGAGTGTCTTCATCGAAGAACGGTTCTGGCTACAGCCTGCTCAGTTCTAAAAAGCACGGATTTCCTGATGCGACTTGTACATCAACATGAAGTCGCCAATGCTGCTGTGTTTTTATACCATGCCGCAGATAGGGCCGCAGAGGAGCTTGACCTCCCATTTAATTCCAGCGACACTACACAAGGGCTAGCATCACTAACACCTCTGGTGCTCAAAAGTCGTATACAGGAAGCAGAACATACGCTCCTGCTAAGAGAACATGCTGACAAACCCCTTCATGGTAAGTTCTGCGGCATCATACGTAGAGAAGAGCTCTCGATGGGTGTACCTGTACTCTCGATGAATGTATCTGTACGCGATACCAACTGCCGAGCGTGCAAGCAAGAGCCCGAAACACTTGGACATGTTCTCAGTGGATGCTCTAAATATGCACGCTACGCGTACATAGAGAGACACAATGCAGCTCTAAAAGTGTTATATTACCATCTTAGGTATTTCTATGGTGTTGATCTATTGCCCGTTTTGCCATACGCCCAGGGGGAACTCGAGTCAGTTGTGGAGAATGATCAGTGTAAGATCTATTGGAATTTCTCATTCTCCACCACTCAACGTATCAGTGCTACGAAGCCTGACATTGTCCTCCAAGATCTGAAGAACAATATCATTTACGTGATTGAATTCTCGGCACCAGCCGATGGTAATATCACGAAAGGAGGGAGAAAAACAGGCGAAATATCAAGCACTTCTTTTCGAGCTGAGTCGGATGTACCAAGGCTACAAAATCCATCTTATAATTCTCATAATCGGCTGTCTTGGAGGTATGAAAGCTTCATTTATCAGCCAACTCAACAAGATTTCGACTTGCCAGCGTCAGGCTCATTTCATCGCGAACCGGATGCAAAAAGCTGTTCTGCTGGGATCACTCCATCTGGTCCGTCAACACTGTTCCTCTTAAATTCTACAAAGATTGGTAGCTCTAAAAAAGTATCCAGAGGTGAAACCTTCATCTCCAAAGGTCTTATCTGCCGCGTAAGGTCATCCGCGGCTAGAGACCTGACTCCAAGGAACAGTGTTGCCCGATGTTCTCACGCGTAAATTTCCCGCTCTTGCTTACCTCCTAGGACAGAAGGAGCAGAAGCGGATGACGTACACGTTCCAGTAGCTTTGGGATTGGTTTCTTTAAGGAATCATGATCGAAGCTTTCGGAGCCTACAACTTCTTATAATAATAATTAAATCCAAGAGGTGGAACCTTCATCTCCAAACGTCTTGTCTGCCGCTTGAGGTCATCCGCGGCTAGAAACCTGACTCCAAGGAACAGTTTTGCCCGATGTTATAACGCGTAAATTTCCCGCTCTTGCTTACCTTCTAGGACAGGAGGAGCAGAAGCGGATGACGTACACGTTCCAGTAGCTTTGGGATTGGTTTTTTTAAGGAACCATGATCGAAGCTTCCGGAGCCTACAACTTCTCATTAAATCAAAGAAATTATGAAATCTTGGCCTGATAAATTGTATCACAATTTGAAAATTCTGCTCAACCAAACATCAAATCAAGCAATATGAAATTTTCATTTCAAACTCTGTTTTAGAATATTCTAATCAGGGCAAAACTGATGCTTGGCTAGAATCCATGATTGGGGCCTAAATATACATAAATAGTTTTTATGTTGACAAATAATGGAAAATCTCAACAGTGCATTAGATTGTTAAGTTTTGTATTGCCCTAAATAAAATAGAGACAAATGGGTCAATTTCTACATGAGGGGTTCCTGAGGAACCAACTTAAATATGAAAAAAACGTAATCCACTCTTCCTTGTTGCAGAGACAAGTTTACAATTCGAATGCTTACCTAACGGCGACCCTATTCCTGGTGTCCCTAGAAGCAGATCTTCTTATTCTTTTGACAGCCATTCACCTGAGAGTTCTCTTGCTTATGTCGAACCTCCATTTTGCGTTAGGTCCAGGTCTCCTCCTTTAAGGCGTCTTCATGTCACCAGCTACATGGTTCCTCCTACGACGCTTCCTTCTTCTGACGGATCTGGCTGTGGACTAGAGCAACTAAGATTCATTCGGCTGATTCCCAATACGAATCCGCACCGAAAATTCGAACTTAGAAGATACACTTTTCCTAACGATAAACGATTGCGAATACGAGCAGAAAAGCAAAAGCATGTGTTTATGCCGACTGAAGAACAAATTGTATTATCAACATCTGATGGTGACGCCTTTGCTGTATTAAAGACTTTCAATTTTTGGCTGGAATGTATACATATGTTCATAAAAACTCTAGAAAAAGGGCAAAAATAAACATGCAAACAGGCAGGATTGCCCCATTGACCACAGCAGAGATAGATGAAACTCCGGTAGGTAACCTCAACTCAATCAGTGTGCATTTTCGAGTAGAGAATATAAACCCTGGTGTAAACCACAATCCTCCACACCATTAATTTAAAAAAAAAAGTAAAGGTAAAATACAATGTTTGCGAAGCAAAGTCAGACAACAATGTTTCATGTAACTGGTAATTTAATAAAAAAGTAAATGTATTATGATATTAAAGTGTTTAATATTTCATTCATTGATTGGTTTACAAATCGCCAGTAATCAATCTCATAGCGTATAATTATTATATTCATATGGGTCTGGTTAATAATCTCGTATGGTCTAATATGGTCTAGAATTTCATCGAAATATTCATCATAGAATTTTACTACATTATCTTCAAAAACAATGCTAAGCTTCGCTATGAAAGAATAGGAGCGAGCCTATCATTGTAACTGTAGAGTCGCAGAAATAAATATGTAAATAGATGTCCAGAAAAAAAATTGGAAATTAACATACAATTTTTATTTTGCGGAAAAACTTTTACAGCCAATACATGTTGATCATTCAACAGTCGCACGAAGACTAGCCCAGACAGCCCACTCAAGCATGATCCAATTCATACCAGGTCTAGCCACACGCAAGTACAAAAATTGCAGCCAATCAGCAACGATACCAGCTACACTGCCATATTGAATGAATGTACAGCTGGCGGCTTTTTTGAATGGTAACCGAGATGGCCGTAGAGCTGGCATGCGCGAGTTTGACAAAAATGGAACGTTTTTCGGCTAGACCATGAGTGGTTTGGATCATGCACTCAAGCACGTCTCTCTCCCCCCTTCATTTTCCTCGCGCGCTTTTCGCTTTTCCTCCCCACTCTCGTACACTTTTGTTCGCAACTTTCTCACGACTCAAGGCTTCTCAGCTTCGCCCGCATTACAAGAACCACAAGAAAACCAAAGGCTTTCCTGTGCTTCGAATATTTATTGACGTTTTACAGCTTCTTCTGAATTGTAAATACCTATTTATACACATTCTGTCACATTTAATACGTAGACATTACAACATCGCACATCAATTGTAATTTCCTAAATCGATTTTATCTATTTCGACAAGATTTTCTTTTGTGTTCATTATTAAAAATATTAGAGAGTTCAAGGTTACATTTGATATGACGCGTGACCTTGGAAAGCTTTTCCGCTCGTTCGATCGATACATAATTAATTTCGCAAATAACATTTTTCAACTAAACTATTTTAACTTATATTGGATCGATATCTGGTCACTACAATAACATAAGCATGATAGATTGATAGATTCTGAGACAGACATTAATGAAGGTTCTCTTGACACTTGAGAGGTCGTTTTATCGGAACATAATACAAATCTGAAGGCACAGATTTTAAACTTTTTTCCTATATTCTAAATGAATATGGTAAAATTTTTTTAACCTGGGCAATATTTTTGAGCATACGCGCAGTTTGCACACAATTCTGAATTAGTATGTTCACTAGCTTGATTGAATGAATCAATTTTTTTTTTCGCTCAAAATTTAGTTTAAACCTTGTAGAATATGGGGCAAAAGGTTTAATACATGAAAAAAAAAAAAATTCTGTTTAATGTCACGTTTTTGCTGAGGCGTGTCTCTCATACGGCTACAGGCGATATGAACACGTCTGCTCGAAAGGTACCCTGTTCCCTCTTACCCATTGATGTTCAACTTCTGTGATACACTCACATATGTCCCTAGAGAGGATTCGTGTAGAATTCAAACAAAATTTTCGAACAAAAGTAGGTTAGTGTAGCGTCGGTGCTCGTTCGGAAAGTAAATCTGGTTGCTCGTGGAAACTCAACTCAAAACTTTAAACGAGTTTTTCTCAAAACACGTTTTTTCAAAACGGCACGCAGCATAGCTCAAACAATTTTCAATATTTTCTTTTCAAATTTTAACCACATATTTTAAACAACATTTTGAAGAGAATGACGTACGGATTTTTCGATAAGTTGATTTAAACAATTTTTATGAACAAATGACTTGAATTTTTTTCGTCCAAAAATGACATTTTTGCTTCAACACTTGTCAATTTTACAAAAAACTATATTTTTCAAATCCCGTACGTCATTCTCTAGATATTCTTATGCAGATTAAGAAAAAATTATTTTTTTTATTCCAGCTTCAAATTTGCGGTCGTCCTACTGCGTGCCGCAACAAAAAAAATCTGCAGGAGAATGGCTCCAGTGCCGCCATTTTGGAATATTTTTCAATGAAAAAATTTCCCTTCAAAGTTCAATACATGCTTAAATATATCCTCAAAGCGCTTTTTCATACTACCTTTCGTTCAACCCAAAAAAAATGTCCAAAAATGCATGCTTTTACAGTGGTGTAACCCCTTAACTCATCATACTTTATCTTTCATTTTAAATCAAGGTCTGTTGTTTTTCTAATATTGAAATTATATCCTGACTATTTGAAATAAAACAGTTCGTAAATCAAACAGTTGAAATGAAATATATTATCTTATTTATTATCATCACAGCGAAGTATTATGAAATATCACAGGAAAGTAGAAGTTATGTAATCTATATTGCTAATGTTTCTTTTTCTATTGCGCTCAGCTTCCTTACACAAGTATATATTTTATTATATCAACGCAAATTATATGAATAATATGATTAAACACTGAAATCTTTAGTTCAATAATGTTTGACTTCTTTCTTTCTTGCGCATGTTACATCCCCAAATTATTAAAAATTTATTTAAACTGTGTCGTAACACTAAATGGTAAACGAATCACAGTAGGTTATGACTTACGCAGTCAGCCGCAACTAGTTACCCACGCATGACGAATGATAAATGAGCGACGGTCGATAACAAGGAAAGCGCGAGCTAATTAGCGAGGTAGTACCATGAGCATACCGACCTGCTAGGATAATTAAATTAACGTAGAACCTTATGCTTCATCTTCCAAGTAAAGGATAAGTTAATTAGCTACCATTACAGTATATAAACTAATTTTAATCGAATAATTATACAAATAAACAATGTAACAAAATAGTTGCAAACACATGTACTACATGTGTTAACATCTATTATTTAGAATTAAGAAATTTGTCGGAAAAGGACAAGAGAAGAGTAACAGAACTTATCATCGATAATCAATACCCAAATCAATATAATTGAAAACGGGATAAGTTCAATACATAAAATTGAGGTATTAAACATAATTGCTGAACACAATCTAGTCCGTGACTATCAAGCATTACTCATGCGAACATTCCTTGATTCATACGCATCATGTAAACTTTTTCAATCCGTAAGTGACATATGTATTTTCAATTCGTACGCGACTTTTGTAATTTTCAAACGTACGTGACTTTTGAATGAGCCTTTTACTATACAAACCCCAGACTCATCCCTGGTGGTTGGTTTTTATCGTTCGAACAGTAGCACTGTCCACATCATTTACGAACCGCCTTGAATAAGTCGCGTACTTTTACCTCACCGCGAAATATTCCTTAAAGAAGAGCCGCCTTGATTAAGTCGTGTACTCTTACCTCACCGCGAAATAGTAACGTGGAGTCCAGTTTTAAAAATAAAGTCCCTTCGGCTTTCGGTCGTCGTACTAATTGACCTCGAAGTTGTTCGTGAAAGTCAATTAAAACAAACACCCGGCAGAATTCCATCGATATTCTGCGACGAATCGGGCATACCATCGATAAACCAATCTTCTCTTGCCCTTTCGGACTGAAAGGTAGTGTAAGTTCTTACTCTTTAATTCCATTGTAACCCATTTTCTACTCTCATGTTATAATAAATAATTATCATTCCAAACTACTTTCATTCTGAATTATCGCAATCCCCTTGGATTGATAAAGTGAAAACGAAACCCACAATAAAAATAAATAGTCAGGCATTACCAACCTGACTTAATCAGCCCTTGTAACGTCCCTCGTCCTAACCATTTTTCCAAACCACCCTCGCCTTTGCTTGGGACGTAACACGCAAATTACACTTAAGGCGGGAAATTTCAAACTCAAAGGAATACATAATTATTCTCTAAGTTCTATTAAATATGAAAAATTATGTTACGTGATAATATAAAAATGGTATTTTATTATATTATATTGTATATACTGATTCCATATATAGATACAATATAATATAATATATAATACTATTACTGTTTTTGTCTCTCTGATATGACTCAAATAAAATTAAATGGAAATTATATTGGAATGTATCACGAAAAATGTATCTTCAATAAAGTAAGCCAATGAAATCATGTTCAACGTTTAATTGAATTTTTGTATTAAGAATTGTTTGAAAGTTGTGTTTTGTCGAGTAGTAAATGAACACTTATTTACCCAACACTGAATTTACAAATTACTAATTATATCAAATGAAACACAATTATTCAAATCCATAATATTTATTTTTATTCACAAGATAAACGACTCAAATCGGCAGCGGCCTTGTTACAAGCGAGGTAAAGGTCGATTTCCCTCGCTATCGCTGCCCGGCTCCTCTTCTTATCGTAGAAGAGGGGGAAAAAGGGCAGGTAAATCAAGGCTTCATTTATGGTCATAGTAACTACTTCTAATAATAAACAATCGTATAATAACCTTCGTAGATTCGAGGAGCCCCTAATTACAATATCGATCAATACATCCCGTGCGACAATCCAACCTCCCCCCTCGGTGAAAGGATGATTAATACATCATTTCAATTTTATAATCCTCAATTTCCATCATCTATCTGTGCATGACCCTTCACATTAGAGTATCGCTTAGAGTTACGCTTCGTTTAAAGGTATTTTTGGCCGTCTTTACGTTGACAGCTCTTACGATTCCATCCGATCCAGGAAATACTTCGATGACACGCTCCATCGGCCACTGCATTGGTGGAGTATTTTCTTCCTTGAGGAGAACGATGGATCCCACCTTTATTTGGTATTCTCCGTTCTTCCACGTATGCCTAATGTTTAATTCGTTGATATACTCCTCGTACCACTTTTTCCAGAAGTGCTGACGCATTTTTTGTATGTGTACACATCGTGCTGATGCGGTAGGTGATGCTAAAGTGAGATCCACCTCTGGTAGATTTGTGAGAGAATCACCTATTATGAAATGACCAGGAGTTAGGGCAATCATGTCGTTTGGATCGTAAGAAGTAGGTGTGAGAGGGCGTGTATTTAGAATCGCTTCGACTTCGATGGCAAACGTATTAAGTTCTTCAAAGTAAAAAGAGAATCACCTATGACACGTCTGAAATGATGTTTAAAGACCTTATCCGTGGCTTCCCATATTCTTCCAAAGTGAGCTGATAAAGAAGGAATGAATTTCCATTGAATCCCTTGATCACTACGGAAGTGAGAGACCCTTTCATTGTGCATCTTAGATTGTAACAGACTCTTAATATCACTTAGCTCATTATTTTCTCCTATGAAAATAGTGCCATTGTCGGAATATATAAGATTAGGCCTTCCACGTCTGGCTGTAAACCGACGGAGAGCAGCTAGGAAACCTTCGGTGGTCATGTCACTAACCACTTCAAGATGCCTTAACGGCAAGACAAATGAAGACTGCGACGTAAACCTTGACTCGTGATCGATTACGGAATTTTTTTTCTTTTATGTAAAATGGACCACAGTAATCCACTTCAACGTTACTGGATGGGCGTGCTTGAGTTATTCTAATGCTTGGCAAGTTCCCTATTACGTATTCAGCTGTCGATGGATTTACACGGAAGCATCTGATACATTTACGAATGACCTTTCGCACTTGGCTTCGGCCATCGAGGGGCCAAAATCGTCGGCGTAATGCATACAACGTTTTCTGTATCCCGGACTGTTTGTTTTCCAAATGCTCGTTGAGAATTATTAGCTTAGTGATATCACTTGATCGTGGCATGATCATGGGGTGCTGTTGGGATTCAGAAATGGATGAGTTATTTAATTGGCTTTCCACCCTGATGATTCCGTCTCGATCAATAAATGGATCAAGTGATGTTAATTTTCTCTTTTTGTTAACTCTTCTTTCCTTTTTCAAATCGTTCGCTTCTTCAGCAAAATAAGTGATGTGAGTCGCAAGAATTATAGCCTTTCCCGCATTGTTTATTTCTGATGCGCGTAAAAAACCCCTTCGGTAGTTATTTATTTTCAAACGAATACAGTACTCGATAATTCTTTTTTGCCTTGAGAAGGACGAAAACTTGTTGAAGAATTCTGAATTCGGAAGAGTGGTTGAACAGAATTTTTTCTTTAGCCCTGAGAATTTGTTTGATGATAGAATTTAGATTGTAGGCCAAGCGGAATCTTCATGGTTAAAACTGTCTGGACCGAATTTCCAAAGATCATTTTTAATAAATTTTGCGGGCATTTGTCCTCTCGATAATGCATCGGCAAGGTTGTCATCTGTGCGCACGTGTCTCCAATTTTGAATTTTCATCTTTTGTTGTATTTGAGAGACGCAATTTGCAATAAACGTTTCTAAGCGATGAGGAGAATTATTTATCCAAAAGTAAACGATGGTTGAATCGGTCCAAAAACGGTCTTTCTTATGGAAACATTAATCGCTTCGTCTACCGTTGAGTACAGTTTCGCGAGTAGTTGCGCACCGCAGAGCTCCAAATGTGCGATGTTGATAGTTTTTAAGGGGGCTACTCTAGATTTGGCACAAAGTAATTTAGTTTCAGAATAACCTTGGCTATTTTCCGATTTATTATATATGCAAGCTCCGTAACCTTTCTTCCTCGCATCACAAAATCCATGCAGCTGAACGTCAATGGCACCATTCACCTTCCATAATTATTTTTGCGAATAAAATGATTGGTCCAAGTAAACCTAGAGGGTCAAAAAGTTTAGCAATATCAGAGAGTATCGTTCGCGTCGCGTGCTATCAAAAAATGGTGTGTATCTACGTCAGATGAACAATTTTTGTTATAAAATATTGTTCATTGTTTATTTTAGTCCTCTTTGGACGGAAAATTTATCTTTCCTAGTCGAAAAATGAACTAATTCATGGAAATCTTATGTATTTTGTTGGAAATAGGACTTTTTTGGTAGAAAATTAATCTTAAAGTTTGAGAATTCATCGTTTTTATTCAAAAATGCAACTGTTTGGTTGAAAATTAATCTGTTCTGATTCAGGAGTCCAAAGTTGAAAATATTTAATCAAATTCCTCTTTTAGTTGAAGATTCATTATTGTACTTGAAAGTTGAGCTATTTTTATTGAAAAATAAAGTTTTTGTTGGAAAAGCATATTTTATGTTTAAAATGTTAACTAATTTGTAAATAATTTGTACTTTTGGCTCAAAAATTCTACAATTTTGTATAAGCTGAAAAATTAACTGTTGGTAGAAAATTCATGCATTCTGTTGAAAGTTCCTATTTTCGCTGCAAAATATAATCCTGTTTGTTCAAAATTAATCTTTTTGACTGAGTATTCAATTATTTGATGAAAAATTGCCCGATTTGCAGAGTTTTGAGAGAATTGAGGGCCACTTAATTTTAATGGGAAGGGGGAGAGCTATGGTCGTCGGTGAAGGTGGCGTCAATTCTATGGCGATTGTGTTACATGTAAACTTCAGAAAAAGAGCCAAAATTCAAATAACAAATGTATGTTAGAGCCCTACCAGAACAAACGGAAAGTTTCGGAAAGACCGCGTCGGAAAAATTCAGAAGGGTTTCGAAAAGATTTCGGGAAGGGTGCGGAAAGAGTTGGGAAAGAGGTACCGTTCCGATCCTTTCTAACTTCTATGTGAAATATGGTTCCGTTTCTTTTTGAACGTCGAGCTGTCGCACGAACCTTTCCGAGTCTTTCCGAATGTTTTACTCTCCGATTTCTTTTCGATTATTTCCGAATCGGATTGAAAAAATATATATGCTCTTATTAATAATTTATTTTTATCTTCAACGAATTTAAAACTGTCATACTCTTATTGATTCCTATCGAATCCAATAAAGACGATTCCGAACAAACTAGAAATAGGGAAATTTCGTAATTCAGAAAGCTTTTTTGACTTTCGTACATAACGTACATTATCGCAGCACATTATCACGGGTTAAGGGAATCTCAGGATACCACGTTATACCTCAGGGTATCAAGAGGGTCATTGTATGCCTCTCACCCTGCTCAACTGCCCAACTCTGCACAGTCTTGCGTACTTTGATCGGTATTCTGCATGTGTGATTTTGGTGTATAAAGTTTTTACTAGGGCACTAAGCTTCGGGTCGGGCTTTCGAGTCGCGTTGGGAATCCGAACCAACCTGAAATCATTTTAAATATCACTATTGTGAAGCTCAATCAGCGTCGAAAATATTTCTTGCACGACAGCAAATTTAATAATAAATTAAACACTTTTCTTAACAAGTAATGAAGTTCTTTATTCAGTAAATTTATCCGAGAACTATTTAAATCTAAATAAGTGAAATTTCACAAATTCAGTAACAGAAAAGTAAGCCACTAAACATTAGTAGAAAATTACTAATTTGATTAGTCAAGCTATTTACTAACCCATTTTAGGACTGTATACATTTACTAGGCAAAGATTATTATGTATTATGGAAATGGGAAATGTAACATATAAGATAATGCAGTAAAAAAGCGCGATTGTAAATAATTTGTATCTTTATTGACACAATCAGAAGAGCATATCATTTAACTTGTTGATATACTGCATTACATAATATTATATCACACGACGTCACCTCCGCCAAAAACGTAGTTAAAAGAAATTGCTCCAATCAGGAAAAATTTTATCAGACCATCTGTAGGTCTTGTCATTTTGAGAGCTCTCTCAAGTTCAATCACGTAAATATTGAGATTTTCGTCAAAGTTTGTATTTTTTATTTGATAGTAAATCTTATACGGGTTTTTTGGGTCACTGGACTTGAAGCTTCTAATTGCATACCCTGGACGCAGATTTCTCTCTCTTCCTATGACGACCAGAGGGTTTATTGCCCAAGCAACGTAAGATTTTCCTCCTGGTAGTACAAGCTCGATTCTTGAGGGATTCCTCAAATTCACCAAACGTGCATTCTTTGTCGCAGAAACCTTCAATGTTTCCACGGATTGGTATCCCTGATACTTTATTAGATGATTAACGCGAGAATGCTCTGGTTCTGCAAAAATGATTATAAGTCAATTTATCAACATTATATGACGTGTGGTTCAAAAGTCTTGATCCTCTATGAAAAACCTTTATTATGTGTCTACATACAAGCAGGCCGTTCATTGAAAGCCAAGATATTTTAAGTCTACATCATTGTTTGTGTACAAGCCACATGGAAAATTGAAAACAGAAGCTAGATACGTAAAGGGTGTGGTGTGAGAATATAAGCCAATCTTGAAAGGTCTTCGCCAGTATTGCCATATGCGGCGAATTTTTTCACACTGAAATTGGTCAACAATGGCTGACACTGTTAGAAAAATTTGTATTAAATTTAATAGAAATGTATATGAAGTCATTTGCATACACGGTAGTTGAGATTCAATATACATCAAAATATGAATAGCTGTACACTGTATATTAATTATAATATACAGGTCGATATAGCAGCGTACTTGAAAACTCAAAGTGCTTTTATTTCCTCGAATCTTATCAGATATTCGCAGTTGAAGTAATAATCTAGAATTCGTCGATTGAATTGCTTTTTATGATTAAATTGCAACGTGCATGTTGAACTCTCCACAAAATTTGGGTATGGCATCACCTTTTGCTGCCGAACTAGTGGCACGAAAATCAAAACAGATATTGTTTATTAGTTCACAGGGTTCAAGGGAACAAAATACTTAAATATTGCAAGAATCGAAAACACTAAAAAAACTCGGGCTTCGACAGGTTAATTGTAAGAAGGTATCATGTTTTGTTATTGAGAATCGAAAATCATTGCTTATTTTATTTTGACTTTGTGTAAAATGGAATTATCTGAGCGAGCATCATGAATGTATATGAAATTTAATAAACACGTACCTAAATAGCGATTTCATATGCTTGAGATATTAATTTTAATGAACATTTGTGTTTTAAATTTAATACTTATTTTAACAGTGAAACTTTTACGCATCCTTTGTGCAACCGTTGCCAAATATCTATGGTTCAACATTGTTTCCAAAATTTGTTCACAAGGGTTATTTGAAAAGTTTCTTGTATTATCGACAGAAAAATAGAATAAAATTTATTCGCACATCCAATAGAGGGCGTAGATATATGTAATCTGTAAAAATTTCAAATCATTCTAAAAATTATTTTCCTAATGACACTCTTCCAATGTGCCGCAATCCGCATGCGCTTTTGGTTGATTGTCAACAAGTGCGACACCCAGCGCCCAGTTAGTTTTCTCATGCCACAATCTTGGCCTAAAATCATGTGGAACCATTCAGATGATACGTCACAAGTCTAAGCAACCTCAAACACAGCCAATTGATGATCTTCCATCAGAGTGCAATGTACTAAATCAAACATTTCATCAGTTGTAGCGATTTTCGGGCGCCCGGACCGTTCTTCATCGACAATGCTCGTACGACCAGGTTTGAGCACTGCTACCCAATGTTTGGCCATTTTGTATGAAGAGCAGGTATCACTGTATACAGTCTCTAAATCAACTTTTATTTTCTGAGTCTTTTTCCTTCCAATGGAGGAACTTTATCACTGCGCGATATTCGATTTTCACCATTGTTGATAGACAACGTCAGCTGGCAACCTTAGAAGAGTGCTATAAGGAAAGTAATGATCAGAAGGACTTGATCTCGGCCCTCTATACGAGGGCGAAATAAATTTTATTCCACTATTTTTATTGAAGACAAGGCTGGAAACGTTCTAAGTGACTTACGTACTTTCACCCTCAGATTTCCTTCCAATTATCAATAAAATGACAACAGCCATGTAAATCAATTTTGTATTCAAATGTAATTGCAATGAATCGCCTACAAGAATTTCTCGAAGTGCCCAGTGAAAAGTGGGTCAACCTGATCTGGTTTAATAATGAACATAAGAATACTAAAGGCACTGAGAAAGCAAACGTGCTAGCAAAGGGTGGGACTACCAAAGACTTCGAGGAACTTGAACCATACTACGAAGCCTCAGATGCTTCGGCTAAGCATGCGATTGAAAAGTGACTTTCGGAGGAATAAATGGGGTATTTCAAGATTGCTGAAGATATGATGTACTATAAAAAGTTGATCAAATAAGCATGTTTAGGAAAGTCTAAAAAACTCCTGAAATTGGAAAGAAAGTATGTAAAAATAGTGGCAGAAGTGCTCACGGGCCACTGCACTTCCTCTGCGACTGTGATGTGCTTGTAAGCATCAGAATTAATAATATTTAGGAAATTATTTCTGTGAACCAGATGATTTTGAGGACATTCCATAAGCGACAATAAACAACTAGAAGGTGGAAACTGGCCTCATGAAAGGGGTCTAAATCCGAAGTGCTCGTTTGGGGTGTTGTTATGAGAGTGTTCTTGTTAGACACACAAAAGGGTTTGTTGATGTTGACCATGAGCTTGACTGGGATAATGTTAAAGTTCACACAGTGAAAGTAATGAGAGTAGACAAAAAATCGTGGAAATGCTTTACATTGAAAAACCAAAATAAGTTGTCTATTAATTTGAAAACTGATGTAGATAAATTAAATAAAAGTTATACTAGTATGAATAATTACATTCAGCAATATAGTTTCATGATTCTTGACTTTCTCTTATTTCTGGTGTGTTTATAACGAATTTGACTTTTGACCCTCGCTTCTCCTTTCACTCCAATTTCCTGTATTAGAGGATATAACTTTGATCGATATTGTAGATTTCCATTTTCACAGTGTGTGTGAAAGGATTTCTCTTTGAATCGATTGTTACCATCTCCGATGATAATAAAGTTTCCTAGTGAATATTGGACAGCAGTTCAAACTTATTAAAAAAAGGTTCGAATTCAATAAACAGTCAATGTGACACTGACGGCTCAACGAAATTTGCTCACTCCGAAAATGATCGCGATCATTGCTCCCAATTCTCGTATCCTTTCGCACTGCATGCATCGCGTGGATAACCTGAATGGTGACCGTTGGCGCGCTTATTTAAAATGATCGGTGGATGCTCGAAATGAGTGAAAGCAAGAAGATTGTATTAACCATTCCAAAAGGATACCTTGATTATTATCCTTGATAGTTAGTCTGATCTTCTTTTAACGGTCAGACTGGCTATGGAATGAGATTCTATCTGACTATGTCGAAGAAATCATGGAAGGCCTATTCGACCATCTGCAAGAAAGGACTGACTCTCTGAATTTTGATCATCTATTTCTCACCGTGTAGCAGGAATAAATTCTCAGCCCATTCCATTGGGCTCCATATTAATGGTTATGTTGGCCTACTGTTGCATTCATAAGCGAATGATTTTGTAATCTTTGTGTACTCAAAGATCAACTTAAAAAAGAGATGTTTGAGCTGATTACAAAAATCAATACAATCGACTCTCTGCAACTAGAGATAGGTAGGGCGAAATAAAGGTACAGAGTTCCGTATTTGAACTTGAATCGGATTGTTAAAATTCTCAAAACGAAATGCGACTGTTTGCCTAGAATATGCTGTTCAAGGCAAACTGAGAAAACTGCGAAAAAATCAATCTAAATATAATTGGACCTCTCAAGTTGCGATCATTTTAAAACCTTGATTCAGAAGTTTGGATAAGAAATAAAAACGATATCCTTCAAACATATTTCAAAAATGTGAAAAATCAGGACATCATCAAATACCAACTGGAGCAATCTATCCAAGTTTAGGTTCCTAGGTCTTTATCATATAGTGCTACTCCCTATCTCTCCTGAGGTTGTTTTTTTCAAGCAAGAAGAGTGATCTCACAACTACGTTTGTCAACGAATCGATGCTTCATATTGCCATGCATGTAAAGCATATAGAATTCGACCCAAACCAACTCTGCACAATTTGTAATAAAAGAGAATTGAAGAATGTAGAATATATTTTATTTGTATTGCTCATATGTATGCGTCCTCACGATCCCATTGCTTAGAAATGAACTCACTACTGCTCATTGCTGTAAACTCCGTTCGTTCTGCCTAAACGTATAATAATAATATATTTTATTTACCCCAAGAATTAACGAAGACTGTCGTACCAAGGATCAGAGTAAGAATAAGAAGGCTCTTCATTTTCTCGAAGCGTAACTACACGTCCTACGAGATGTTCCAAATATACGTACTGTTCTCTCTCTTGTTTTGCCTTCCAAAATTATTGCCAATATTTGAGAAGTGGATTGCAGATGAGAAATTGCAACGCAACAAGGCTTACGATACATTTTTAATTTACACGGAAGAAATTTGTACACCGGAACTTATGTATAACGAAATTCGATATGCCGCCAAGGTTATTTGTAGGCCATGTGCGAGACCGGCGGTATATCAATGTTATCGTGAACTTGAGAAAATTGTACGGAAAAATGTCAGAAGAAATATTTTAAAACATCATCAACAAAAAAATGTTTAGAGTAGAAAGGTTTGATGCAATTTCTCGATGCTGCAACATTTTTAACTCCAGTGGAATAATGAGGTCATATTTGTGAAACTGTAAACGTCACGTAGCCTGACTCAATTTCCAAACAATGCCTTCTGATTTTTTTTACAAAGTTAAGAGAAATGAAAATTTTTTAGATCTTTCAAATAACAATGTATCAATTAACTCAAAATTATACACATTCAGGGTCTTCATGCGTTTCTTTTCAACGGAGTTCGGTTTTCGATTTTCAATTTTTTTAGTAAAAATTACTAATTCGATTAGTTAAGATATTTCCCGATGTTCACTTGGATGATTCAGCGAATCTGGCTCGATTGGACCATACTCCCTGGCACTGTAGAACTCATAATTATTTTCCTTCTTGGAAACTTATTTCTTCTCCAAAATGAATCAAGTCGTCCAGTGTCAATAACTTTCTTTTTTAACTACTGAATTCTTCTACACTGTTCAATGTTCAAGTTACGAGTGAAGTTACAATTTTTCGATCAACCCTTACCTGCTTTCCTCATCCCTTTCGTGCAAAAGTGAGAGAACAGGGGAAAAGGTCCCGATTACCTAAACTTTTTCTTCCCCATTGAAGGTCTAAAAGGCAAGGCCATAGGATCTTGTTTGGTAAATATTCATCACATAACTTTCGATATTAAACACAAGCATTTAAATAATTTTTCATTCTGATCGTTTGCTGAAAGTTGAGAAAAATAAGATTTTCCTTCATTTACAATAGATTAAGTGGATTTATACAAAATATATTACTTTAAAGGCTGTAAATATATAGTGGCCCGTCGTACGAGAAAATGTCACCGGAGTAAAATATTTTACCTTGCGTCAGATATTCATAACAAAATTTCGGAATCTATCAATTCTGTTCATTGAGGGTTTTTATTGATGAAAGTTATGATAAACAATGAAGTAAGGGAGTTTATAAAGAATACAAAATTTCGTTGATAATAGATACAGGGTTGTCAACAGTTTTAGGAAAAATTATGATACTGGTTGGCTTGGATGATTTTTTATGAACAAATAGAAAGTCTAGATGATTTGAATAGTCTATAATCACTAATTAGTCAGTGACATGCCTAACTACAACACCATCCGATGTTGCAATAAAAATTTGTTCATTGGTTGCCAGAGGCTCAAGATGGTTTTTTCCGATTCTCACTTGTAATGGTTTATTGGCAGGAAAAGTGTATCTTCGAAGCTCGAATATTTGGTGCGGATTCCTATAGGAGATAAGCCGAATTAATCCAATTTTTTCAACTCCACATGTCTCTCCATCAGGAGCAGGAAGCCTTGTAGGTGGAGCTATGAACCTGGAAGGAGGAGCCATCGATCTGCCAAGGGGAGACATGGACCTGGCACGAACACCTGTCAGGTGAATCACGTATTTCAGAAGAAAAAGAAGGTCCGCCACTCTGAATACGAGAAATGGGAGCGCTATCAGGTACAAATTCGACATATGAACCTTACTCTGCAACAAGAAAGAGATTAAGATGGTTTTTCATGCATCAGTGGCAATCTTGTGACGACAGATTGATGAAAGGAAGAAAATTTGTTTTCGGATACTTCTTGCAAGCTTAAGCAGCAATATGGAGGGAATATTGTTCGAAAAATGGTCTATAAAAGTTTTATTTCGAATTTTTTCTGAATAAAATACACTTTGATACACGCACTAGAGAAAAAGCAGCTAGTTCCCTTAAAATGAGCATCAAAAATAATAAAAATGATTTCTCATATCTATAAATGTATGAGTTAAACAACTATTAATTATGATTTGGATAATAATCTCTCATCCATTAATTTCTTCTCTTAATACTGAATCCCTTATGTTTCCACTCACTTCAAGGGTGTTTTTTTCGTGACTTTTTCTATCATGTCAATGTGAGAGTTCATTTGTCTACGACAGTATGTCTTCTTATAAAATTATTTTCTTAATCTTCAACTTGTTCTGCTTGCTTCATGTCAACGCAGAATGTGACATAACGCGTGGAAAATATGAATGTGGATAATATTTTTTTTGAAATGCTTCGAAAAATGAAAATTAGTTATTTTATTTTACTTCCATTTCATTTTTTGTTGAAAATTCGTTGTTTTTTTTATCCTAAAATTTTACCATTCCCTCTTGAGTGGGGAATTTATCTCTTTTAGCTAAGAATGTATGATTTTTGGTTGAAAAATCATTTTTTTTTTATATTTGATTTTTTAAACTGAAATTCTAACCATTCCGCGTTTCGTTGGACATTAATATTTTATCTAGAAAATAAACCACCTTGGGTAGAAAATCATTTTTTGGTTGAATAATCAACCGCTTGGTTTATAGTGGGAATACTTATTATATTGGGAAAAATGAATATTTAAAAAATAGAAAATCTTTCACATTTGTGCAAAGTAAAGAAAATTTGTATGCAGAAAGCTTGTGAAATAAAAATAATCTAAACATAAAAGCAGTCAGCGCATCCGAATTTTATTAGTACTTTTCCATTGTCAAAATATTTCTACCTAGCCAGCGACCTGCCAGAGAGACTACTGCAATATTATTACACTATTCCAAGTGGACTTGAATAACACACTGAAGATTTTAGAAAATAAATCAAAATCAGGATGAAATCTATTATTCCAACGGTCTTGTGTGGTTTTTGGACGTGTGTCCTTATGGCTCTTCTGATCTTTCAACTCGTAGGATTTGTCTATAACAAACCAATAGATTCAACGTAAGTTTCGTACACCTACAAAATTTTTTTCTCTATTTAATTTTGGACAATATGCGTGGGATATGTTTGGCTTTCATGAATAAGATTCTGCATCGAAAAAAGTTATCATGAGAATAACAACTTGTGGCAATTGTTTTCGTTTTAATTTGCTTCGGAGTGTTTTTAAAGTAGCGCGATTGACTCTTTGTGTCTCATTTTCGAATCTAAATGCCGATGTTAGAATTTCTATGTCAAAATTAGTGATTTTTCTTCAATTTCTCTTTAAAGCAGTGGTACGAATGGGTTTCCATTAAACATGTTTGATAACTAGGGTGGACCAAATTTTACTTTCATCGAATTTTCATGCATATCGTCCCCAATTTGGTTTTAATTCACACAAAATATAAAAGCGTTTTTTAAAAACTGTATTCAGAGGCTCTTCAAGCCCCATATAGTTTACTGCATATTTCCCATAGGTAAAATTTGTTTTTCTCAATTTTATTTAAAATTTTCAATGTTAGGTGAATCGAGTTGAAACTCAAAATTTCTTTTCGCAATTAGTTATAAAATACAGGTGAATAAATACTTTCTAAATGCCACCCACCTCAGTCTGATTTATAGGGTTTCACAAACTTTTTGCACTTTTCAAGTAGAGTGACGTAATAATTATTTCAGTTCAACAAACCTTAATGTTTAACAAATTATTATTATGTGTAACTTTGTTCTCCTTTAGTTAGGCTAGTTAGTTGAATTTTTTCGGAAATTTCGAACTTTTTGTCCACGTTTTACTCAGTGAGATAACAATGAATGCAATCGACAACTTCGTCGACTCTCGGCGACCTCCTCAGCTGCATTTCCATCGCGAGTGTTGAACAAACGACTTTTTTCTTGTGGATATAGGAAAGCCGTGGTAAACTTCAAAGGGCTTGCGGAACCTCGAAATATGATTCTTTTTTAAACGCATTTATTTTTTTGTGAAGTTGATCAAATTTGGTGACGATTTCAATTCATTTTTGGACCACCCTATTGGACACATATACCAATTATCGCATTCTTGTAATAACATTTGTAACATTTATCCTTTTTTTACTGTTGCAGGACGTTCTTTGATGAATATATTTATACCCAGGGATAACAGATGGTGGATTTTCCGTTAAGAAAACTTATGTATCTTCCTCAATGATACAAAAGCACACCAAATATGTACAATTTGCATACTAAATAATACCAAAAATAAAAAATTTGAGGTTATCAGAATTCATTTAAAACTTTTCCTATCCAAGAAAATCTAAATTTTTTGCATATTTTCAGGTTGTATTAACGCGTTTTATAGGATGTCGGTTTTATTAAACAAATTCACTAGATTAAAAAAAATACAATTCTGAACAATTTTATGTTAAATTAGTTTTTTTGTCAGAAACTATTGCTATTTTTAATGAAAAATTATTCGATTGTTGTTTTTTACGAATAAAACGATCACAACTACAATAATCTTATAGGGTTTATAAAAAACAACGTTTTCCTTTGCTTTACTTCTTTTTTTCATATCGTGCGTTGTTTGGCTTAAAATTTTCATTTTCGTTTGTTTTTTCGAATTTTGCAAATGCTATAACTAATAGTTTACTTTTTATCGAAAAAAGTCGTGAAGATAAATTGCTCATATTCCCGAGTACTACGAATAGCTGTACATAGAATTTTTGGGTCTCAAAAAAATGGTCTCCAAAATGATAAAAATGCTCTAACTTTTCGAATTTTCATCCAAAATAGCTTGTTAACGAACTCGATGTTTCTTTTGGTCACTGAAAGCGTGTGCCAAAGGACAATCCAATCCGAGTAGTGACAGCGACGACAAAGAAAGACAGAAAACATCGTAAAACCTGTTTTTTTTCGGATGCAGAGGGTCTCGAGACGTAGAAATTTAAAGAAATACGCGATATTCAGCTTTTAAAAAAAATAATATCTTCTTATTATGATGAGAACGTAGAAGCACGATTTTGTATTGTGCAATCTTTTTACATGCAAATTATCTTTACTGTAGCACGAGAATAGATCAAATGTGCCGATCCGTGACCTTCACATGTTTTGACTTTAGCAGAATGATAAACACAAAAACTCTGAATATAAGCATGAATTTTTTCAATATTATTATAAAATAATTCTAAAAAAATTACTTGCCTAATCTTACAGTTTGTTTAAATAAAATATCAAAGTAAACATATTTGTCATATTCGTAAAGGGTGTCGAATATTTTTCAACAACAGTGGAATTTTATTGAAAATTACGAATTTACAAAAAAAGGGCTTCTCTTGAACTTAGCATCCCACAAATAATTGTTAGCACTTGATCAGTGGCGGACTTCGGTATTTGCCGCCCCTAGGCTAATAAAAATTTGCCACCCTTAGGCTAACAGTTCTCGTGAATTTAATCGATTTAAGTTTTGTATGTCTACGTTTTCGAACTGCGAATTCACGAATAATATCATCAAAATTCGGAGAAATGAACAAATCTGATTCAATTGTTACCCTTAACAACTAGCATCCATCCATACCTTATCTCTAAGACCGCACGCTCTTATCGAATTGCCTTGCTCCCTTCGCCACGCTCGCATATCCCTACTTTCTCGCATAGCCTCGTATTACAATATTTCCTTCTTCAATCCTCTTCCTCCATCCTTCTCTTCTTCCCCATCTTGCCCAACACTCCCTTCACCCATGCTACTGCCCTTTTTCCCCCTTTTCATGCAACATTGCCTCCATGCTTATCTCACTTCTTTCCACCTCCACGCCACTGATGCCAATACTGGCACCTTTTGCTACTGCGCTTGCGTTCGGGCCGCGCACTGGTTGGCCGCAGTTGGCGCGAAATTCGAAATTGAAATTAAAAACATTTCTTGTAATGAACATAAATCATTATTGAAAATTGCACAAGAATGTATGTAAATTGTACAACTTCTGATTTTGGACTTACTAAATGAAATGTTTTGTGAAATATAAGTTATTCTTTGGAAGTCAAAGAAAATAAACTGTAATTTTACAAATATATGTGTCATAAATTTTTTTCTTGTCAAAAATCAGAAGTTGTACAATTTACATACATTCTTGTGCACTTTTCAATAATGATTTATGTTCATTACATGAAGTGTTTTTAATTCCAATTTTGAATTGCGCGCCAACTGCGGCCCACCAGTGCGCGGCCCGAACGCAAGCGCAGTAGCAAAAGGCGCCAGTATTGGCATCAGTGCTCCACGCACTCCTCCAACCAGTGATCCACTCTTGCATCCCCCTTCCCACACATTTCACATATCCTCTTCTCCCGTGATAGCCAGAAGCTACTGAAACCCTCCATGTACCCACATCTCATCCTCGCTATAAGCTCGTGCATCCTCCTCATTCCATCCATCTGCAGTCCATTCGTTCTAAAGTACCTTTCCCTTTCAAGCTCCATCTTCCAATCACCCGACTCCTCGCTAGAATCCCTACACTCGTTCTCCCTGTCTCCTCCTGACAATATAATTCGGCACGTTCCTTGCCAAATTTGTCTTTATCAAACGAAGATAGAAGGAAGTTGTTAACGCGTTTCAGAACAGAAAATGAGCTTTTGGTGCTCAAATTTGATATTGAGGTACAAACAAACATTCGCAATGCTCAATAAATTACATAGGTGGGTTAAAAAAATAATCTGTATGTTCGGTCAATCTTTATGGAAATATTTTGCACCAAGCTCAGGCTGCATTTGCGTAGAAAAAATCCGAAATTTTTGAAAAATGTTTGCACGAAAATTCTGCCGCCCCCAATTTTAGACGCCCTAGGCTGCAGTTTATTTAGCCTATATGGGAAATTCACCACTGCCTACAGAGAATAGTAATTTAAGAGAAAAATTTTGTCAGTTATGTTATTTTAGATACTAATTACTTCCATCCTTTTTCTATAGTTTAATAATTCTTCTGATAATTCTTCTTATCTGAGATAGTTTAAATAATTCATTATCATTATCATTAATATTTACTAACCAGGAAATGTAAAGTGTTTCTTGTAACCGTAACAGTAAAAACTGCTCTTAATGAAGGGGTGAAAATGTCAAAAGCATTAAGCATTTCGTAAATTTCACAGCGAAATTAGGGTGAATTTAACGACAATCCTTTAGTAAAATAAACTTCTATTCCCCGGTATGAATGTCCATCCGAATAGCTTGTTTAGCCCGCCCTCAAAGTCGTAATAACGCAACCTATCCGCGCAGACCACCAGATGAATTTATGACACCATCGAAAATGGATGGACTGCATCACCTAAAAAACATTTATTTTTGACATTTCTGTGACAGTCGTCGCATTACTCCATATTCTCACTCAGCAATGAATGGGTTTTATACTAAATAACACAATTTTGGATGGCAACTCTTATTCACAGGTCGCGTACAGTTGACAGTTTATTGGAGCAAGACGTTTTTACGTTCCGCGACTGTTCCAGCTGACTTTTATGGATATATGAGGTAAATGCGAGAAATTCTGTGTAGTGGTTAAGGTAATCGACTTGCGTGTTTAGGTTCATGCGCTAAAAACCCCCCGTTGCGTGCGAACTTTTAATTGTCTTATAAGCGTTGTAACTTACAAATACCGATTAATTATAAGTATATCCGAAAATATATCACAGAATTAACCGTCTGTTTATTTATTAATTATTTTTTAGCCTTTTTTTTTACAATTCATAGAGCCGTCCAAACTATATTCTGCACCGTTAGCATAAGTTAGTTTTGTTTATATTATCTTTCAAAGTGACATGATAATTCGTAATTGTAGCATCGAGGACTATTGCAGAATAGCGACTGGATCGGTAAAATCTACTGGTCGGCAGGTCAACAGCACTTGAGAATCGGTACAGGCAACCATTAATGATAGTCATATTCAGTTGCCTATAGTTGTTAATTTTACTGAACTGACTGTATTTCTCCTGCCCGCCGAATTGGCAGTAACTCAGTACCCTGAATTGCCGGATTCCTCCTGCAAACTCCGGCAACACTCCGACAGGTTCTCCTACTGCTTCCTCCGACCATGACAATGGAAACACATGTGCGCTGAAGGGTTCAAGCCTTCAAACTTTCTTTACCTAATATCTAGCTGTAAGATTATACCATTAAGCCATTTCCCTTTCGGCGTAGGCGTGACTTGCTCGGTTGGAATATAGTGAATAGGTATATAGGTATAAAGAAGGTCGGTATATGGGTATATGGTATATAGGTGTTAGGTATAGATGTATTAGATTGATCTGGGATTTTTGTGTTATTTATTTAAATGACACGTTCATTCCGCAACACTGCTCCGACCCTGGTTGCTGTTCAATCTCTCTAGCGATCACCCCAAGTAAGGAGCCTCACAAAATTGTTAGGTATGGTTCCCCACTTGGGCCCATTCGTATCCAAGGTCTTTGTTTCAGGCGTCATTCTCTCTATTGTCACTCTGTTTACAAACTATTTGTCGCAACAATTTTTGTGTCCTGGCATACTACTCTAGCTTCCTTCACGTCCATGCATTTTTCTCATGCAAGCTCTTGTGTTTCTATGGCTTCTCATGACTCTTCGAATTAGTATCTCATTCACAGATTCTAACCATTCTTTCGGCGGTCTACCTCTGGGCAGTCTTTTAAAGCGTCTACTGTCCCGTTTATATCGTATAGCATTTCACCTTTACTTTTTCTCATTCCGACAAACTCTGTACTTTTACTTTCCTCCAACTGTTTATATAATAGTTTCATAATTTCTTCAAAGTAGTTTTGTATTTTGTTCTCTTCTTCTATTCTGGTGTTCTCTTTACTCTCTTTGACTAGTCGTTTAACTTTCCTCTTTTTGTGTCTGTAATCATTTTTGAGTCTATTTCTCTCCTCCTCGCTAAGACCTGTCATCTTCAGCGTTTTCTCGTGCGCTTCTTTCTATTCTTTTTGGGCTGCCTTAATTTCATCGTTCCACCACGCATCGCCAGACTTTCTTCCTACCAGCGCCGTACCACACACTTCAATCGCAGTTTTAACAATGGTATCCCGTAATAAAGCCCACGCGCTCTCTATATCTTTATTGCTTTCAAGCGGCTTCCAAATTGCCTTATCTATGCGTTTGTTTATCCTATTCTGAAAACCAATTCGCACTTCCTGTTTCTGTAAATTTTCGACCTTGATTCGCGTTTTTTTCGTTTGTTTGGTTCTCTTCCTGCTCCATCCCCGCCCTAAGTTTATTTTGGAGACCAAAAGGTAATGATCAGTATTGCATATGGCCCCCTTCATGACTCTTGTATCTGTAACTAGTTCTCTTAGTCTTTCATCTGCAATAACGAAGTCGATTATACTGCGATTATTTCCTTTACACCAGGTGTAAGTGTGGATCATTTCATGTCGAAACCAAGCATTTGTAATAAATAGCCCCTTCTCTAAGCATAAACTAACTAATTTTTCCTTGTTGGGTCCCCAAAATTACCTAGCGCCCTTCCTGTATCCGTATCCTGGCGTTGGACGCCGACCCATCCGTTCATATCTCCTAACAAACTGGTAGCGAGCAGTTCTCGCCACATACGCGTCACACTTCCTAATCATCACCGCCGGCACTAGGAAACCACGAGGCCACGAAACCGCTGTCGCACCGCTGTGATTTTACCGATCAGATGGTGCACAGCTGCTCTGGACGTCTTCGCCAAGGACCAGCGACGGGTGTATAGTGGCAGGAAACTGTGCTGTGCGCGCGTCGACTGCTGCGCATGCGTCGACGTCCAGCCCAGAGCCGCTAGGCTTTAAAAGCAGGCACGCACGAAGCAGAGAGACAGAACACAAGCGACCGGCTCGAGTGGTGAAGCAATGGGTGCTCCCATATTCACCCTTCGGGACAAACTTGCGAGCGAAGCGAGCCGCGCGCGATGAGAATGCGCCCGCAAAGCGGGCAGATTTTTTTAAATATGAAGGGCTAATTGGGCTCGGATCATAAGATTTTTCAAGGTGGAGTCAAAAACCTGACATGATGGGGTGAAATGGAATTCGAAATCAGTTTCAGCGACCCCAAAAACATATAATAAACATGGTCTGAACCCCAGGCCAGAATTTTTTTTTGTGACGGTGTAATTCTTTAAATTAGATTTTTATACTGTTATAATAAAAACAATATAATACTACTGTTCTTAATTACATAATAATGGTTTGGGTATATTTTCATATTTTTATTTACTTTTAGCCGATTCTTTAACATAATAGATAATTCTTGACGAGAAAAATGTCAAAGATGTAAACTAATCATTTAATAATGTACTCAGAGGAAAACACATCTGTGATTTGCATGTGAATCTGAAATCGCTACTACTAACAATCAATTTAAGGAAAACATTGAAATAATTCTCAATTAGGAGATTATTTTGACCCTCGAGGAAAATAACTGTTTATGATATTTTTTGTTGATTTTGGCTTTAGGGCTAGGGTAAATAATTTTATCAATATTTAATTGAACTAAATGTTTTGGCGTACAATGGTGGCCCTCATAAGTGGTTAATTTTTATTCTGGATAAGACAGTCACAAAAAATATTCATAAAGGACGCAGTGTATGAATCTAGTTTAAATAAGAAAATTATTTCATGTTTAATTTAGTACAGTTTTGAATGTCTTTGGTAATGTTTGCAAAAATATCAAACGTGTAATAGATTTGATACTTTCACGATGATTCATTATAATAAATTTAAAT